>JACGTJ010017223.1:0-11879 GCA_014858695.1 Chrysomya rufifacies | reverse complement strand
CCATCATTTTTTGATGGTGGGTATAAAAAATACTTGCTAAGAACCCAATATATTTTGGAGTTTCATTAAAATATTATTGCATATTCGCAATAAGCTTCTTCAAAAACCTATCTAACGCCATAATTCGGATATGGTGGCCCATTGTTCAATGTCACAAACAAATGTTCGTACATTTCAATGAAATGGCGAAATTGTTATTAAGAGTGATACAGCATCAGCCAACATTAACTAACATATTCTTATACTTTTAAAAAGGCCTATTCAATGAAAACCTTTTAATATTAAAAACTTTTCACTTGAAATTTTATATAAATATGTGTTATAATAAATATGTATTTTTTACATTTATTTTATATTTGTCTACATGTATGAATCCTATTTGGTACATACATTTATATATGTTTATGTATGAATGTTTGTAACAATGTATTCGTACATATAACAAAAATAATTTTAATTTTAATTGAAGCCGTTACAACGAATGTCAGCAGCATCAAGAGTAGTAGTATGAATAGTATGTTGCTGTTATTATTGTTGCATATACATATGTATAAATGCATATATGTGTATAAACCCAGTAAAGATTTTTGTTCATGAATTTTTTTTTTTACAAAATTTGACACAACGAATTAATTAATTAAAGTTACTTGGGTAAACTGTGAATTGAACGATAAATGGAAATCGGTACAAAAAGGATCTTTTGATTAAATGGTTATACGCTCAGGAACTCAATTTATATACTTATCCGTTAAATTTACAAGGTCAAGAATATTTCACCATGAAAATCAATCAGTCTTTCTATAAGTCTGTTAAAAGCAGTATAGCAATCGAGGGAATCGAAATTGATATTAATATGGAATAAACAATTCAACCTCTATAAATACTACAAAATGAAATGAAACAACATTAACTTTATATATACCATAAGTGCTTCAGCGAACCAAATATAATAGAATTAAGTATCGATTTCTGGTATCAAGTTCCCATAATAAAGCAGCTACAAATTTTAAAATTATATTTTACATTAAAATCATATAACACAATTTACTTAAAATTAGTATTTTAATAATTGTCAACAATTAATGAATAGTTTCAACCCTAGTCTTTATAACACGAAAATACCTCGTCTTTCTATTATCAGAGTACCTGTGCACTCCAATGTCCTTTTCCATTGAAATTGGGACATTATTTGGCAGACCTGTTATACAAATTTTCGACCAGAAAGAGAAATTTTTAGATAATATGTTTTCAAAGATTTTCGAAATTTGTCAAAACATTGCTGAATGTATAATGTGTACCTAGCAACATATCATTTAATTTTTTAGCAATATTACAAATTTCGAATTTATGGTCCTTACACAAGTGATCCAGAATTGTATTATAAACATTTGTTTATAATAGCGGTGGTCAGTCCAGTGTAATTTGTATAGGAGAATAACATATTTATTGAGAGCGTAATATTTTTTCTTCGCGTTTTAATGTACTTAAAGAGAAGCTATTATTACATTATATTATATTATTTATAACGAAATGTAAATAGTAATGTGTTTTTGAATAAATATGAAAAAAAAGAAAAGCCGAGGAATACAATAAGCTGGGCTACGAATACTGGATTATTTTCAGTGTACAATGCTGAATATCTACATATTTCTTTCAAGGATAGAACAGTTCTGATTTATTGCGTCCGAGTCAAAGTGAGTAACGAAATAACATTTTATTTCATTCGATTTTTTAATACTTTCCATTGATAAATGTCCTAAATCTGACTGTTGCAAGTTTTATGTATTTCCATTGACAATTGTCCTAAATATGACTGAAAGTTTCACGTATTTGTCTAAATATAAAGAAATTTTAAGTTAGAACTGGTGCCCCGGTTGCCTTAAAAACCACAACTTTTTCTAAATTTGAAACAAAAATTCTGACAATCTTCTAGAAAATATAACAAGCGACAATTACATAAGATGTTGTTAGCTTTAAAATGTTTGCAGCATCATTAATACATTTACTTATGTGTACTACATATGCATGTTAGTTAGGATGTACGTTTGTTTGTAGATTTGTCCACAATCACAGATGGATGTTTTTTCGCCGTTTGTTGGTTCATTCGCTTATGTTGCTGATGTTCGCTGGAATGGGTAAATGTTTTTTTTTTTTTATTTCATTATTTTTGGTTGTATTTTCCATAGACAGTAAGCTTGTTGAATAGCTTTAACTTAAGTTATAGAAAATATATTGTGTACTAAAAAAAAAAAAAATAGAAATGAAGAGTAGATGCACCAAAAAGTCTACTAAAAGTCTAGCAGTTCCCACGGCCATATTTGGTGGATTGTAATGAAGTCGTTTGTTGTAAGCTTGTTAAAGATTGATTTAATTCAAGAGTGGGTTGTAACGTCGTTAACTTAAATGTCTTTTATCTGTTCACAACCACTGCCAACTGCCATGGAATGGTCGATTGTAAACTACTTAAATTAACTATTTGCTCTAAATTTAAGAAGTTTTATTGAGTAAAAATCCTAGCAGGATATTGTCACATAATATTTTCTTTTTTAAATTACAAACCACAATTAATCATTGATTAATTAGACATTACTGTAGGAGAACAAAGATTAGTGATTAACTTAATGTTATCTATCTGTGTATTGCGTTTCTAAGTGTTTTCGAGTATAAAGATTAAATTTAAATATTAAGATAAACATTTAATAGTCAAAACACAAATTAAAACATTTAACAAGTTATAACGCTCTATTCGGATGCCGAAACTTATACACCCTTCATCTTGATAGGCTAATACGTATTTCTGTATCGCTACACATTTCGAATTTTAATAGTAAATTTCTCGGTATCCTAAGAAATGATTTGATATAAATATTGTAGAATTTTATGATTGAGGGCCTGCAAAAACGACATACCAATAGGCGGATATGCCTATTTCAAGTTTTTCGTAACCCACGATTCAGAATATATACACTATAGGGTATCAGATGAAAAATCGAGTATATTAGTTGAAAGTTATAATAATAAATAATAAGAACAAATATTTTAAGAACATTTTAATTTTTTTGTTATGGCAACGCAGATCAAAAATAATTTGTTTACATAATTTAATTTTTACATCCTTCATTTAATAGATAAATGCTTAAAAGCACATACAAAAGCTTTTTTTTAATTTGTTACAAATTTGTAACACTTTGAAGCTTTGATGTCTTTTAAAAAGCACACAAAAAAGCTAATCTTTATATGTATGTGGTTTCATTAAAACCCAAAAAGCTATGACACTGTATAATAAGACAAATTTCAGAAAAATTAAATAATTTCTTTAATAAAACTCGAAACCAATTTACCATGCAAAGGCGAAACCAGTTGAAGTAGTTTCATTATTTAACCTAGCCGCCTTGCAAATGTCCTGTATGAGTAGGAATTGAACGAATAATGCATCAAAAAATTATTCAATCTACCCCAAGTTTTTTTCTAACTTGTTCTCATTAGGAGGTCGTTTTGGTTATATCTAGATTGCGTGAACTTCCTAATGTTTTAGAAAACTCACATGAAAATTGAAAGCTATAAAACTGAAAAGCGTACAATATAACTTTGCAGATTAAAATTTACCTTTCCTCAGCAAGATTATGTTTCCCTTTCAAACACCTAAAGATATTTGAATAAAAATGTTGAATCCACAAAATAGTTCTAGATCGTAGATTACACTAAAGATATCAGAAGAAAATATCAAACCAAGTTGAAATTTAGTAGCTATGTCACTATTAAAACAAACCGGACTTCAAAATTTAGGCTGAATTTTAATTCTAATATACAATATTTTTACCTTCAATCTAGCAAATTACTATCTATATATAAATATAAATCATACGCCTTCGACAAGGCCTTCGTTTTACACGGAGGATATTTTATTAGATACTAACCCAGCAATATCCCGAGGTTAAAAAGTGGAATCAGTACAAATTGGCATAATTCCAATAAATGTTTACACATCCTTTTTTGAAAAATATTGTACATTTTCTTCTGATTTCACACAGAGAATAATATTATGATTTGGACATATAATAACAATAATATTAAGAACTAATAAACATGGTTCCATGAATCATTATTATGATTCCGTTTTATAGAAGCATAATGTATTTTATAAGATTTTCTATCAAACAATTATTAGAATTTATCATTTAATGACTGTGTTTTACCATAAAATGCTGTAGTTGAACATATTCCTTCAGTAATTCTTAATATGAACCAATTAATCATGCTGTGATCCAAATTGGTCATGTATATGGTTTATACTTTATCATGTTTACGAACTAATTTAATCGTATTAAGACACTTTTTATCATAGTTATGATTCTACTTAATCATATTGTAATGCCATTTTATCATGTTTAAGACCCCAATTGAAAAAAATTTTATCATAGCAGGAAAAATGGAATAAAATGGACATTTTAACATGAAATCATACACATAATCAAGTGGGACCATAAAAATATTCAAACGGATTCATAAACATGATTGAATTATTATACGACTCCCATATTATGTATAATTATAATGTATATATAACAGGTGTGTGATTTATATATCGCCAATTATATAAATATCTTTATTATTATTTTATAGATAAACTAAGTGGGAATATTATTGAAATGTTTTACTTACTTAAAGCATACAATTATTTGATGATTGTATAGAAGCAAGCATAATTCACCCAATCATTTGAAAATTATATGATCATTTTGTTATTGTTGCAAGAGAATCGCCTTATCATGTTTTTCTCTACATGTTCTTTCCATTAATAAATATAGGTTTTAAAAGGCCTTGCAATTGGAAAACCTTTAAATATTACTACTATAATTACAATTAGTGCGAATACAAATAATAAAAAAAAAAAAAAAAAAAAAAAAAAAAAACTGAACTAAAGAAATAAATTTATTCAAAATTTGAACTTCAAAAACAATATGTGTATGTTAAAATCAGCTATGAAAACGTCAATAAACAAATAATAACAAGTCGGGGATGGTCTCGTAATGGTTTATTTAGCTGCAATTGATTGAACGATAAATGTATGTGTTGCAGAGTGCGGTACAAGTGTACTGTGTACCGGTACAGAAACGGTAAAGATCAAACACTAAGTCGGCGTTATTACATAGCGACAAAGTGCAAAACAACAAATCATAGAAAAAGGAACAGAAAATGGAAATTATAAGTGAAAATATTTCATAAATAACTTTTTGAATACAACTCCCTAAGAAAATCTCTGTACATTCATTGCTACACTTATGAATAAATAAAACACTGTTGTTAAAATATCCTCAAGAGGCGGCACATCGTCAGCCAAAAAGGCAACTTCCAAAATCCAAAAAAGAAAAAAAATTATACAATACTTACATTTACCAGGTTATATGTAGAGTAGAGATGGACGGACAGGCAGGCAGACAGACAGGCAACAATCGGAATGTATAATATGGTTAAGTAGTTTGGCGTAGCCTTTTGTAGAAGTGTAATGAATAATGCGAATCATGGGTGTATGGAAATATTTATGCAGTTATGTATGTAGGTATGTTAGTATATTTGAATGAATAAATATTTACTTACTGACACTGATGGTGTCTTTCCATTTGTAACTGGATTTTTCTTCTTTTTTTTTCATGTAACACTGGAAATGAATGAAGGTGCAGCTACGAAAATGTTACAGCAGCATCGCACTTCTAATTTAACACATTTTGTGAATTTCAACATCAATGATGATGAAATAAAATCTGTCGGCTTATTTTGCCTGAATGCTCAATGACAGACATTTCCATTTAGCTCTATTTTCTTTTTTTCATTTAAATATTGTTTATTATTTATCGATATAAAAAAGTTTTATTTTGTATTTGGCACAACACCCATATTTCATTTGTAATTATTACTCAAAGACTACGATTAAAAGATGACTAATGATATTTACAGATTAGAGGATAAAATAATTCAGTTATAATTTAAAAAAAGAAAAATAAAAAGTGAATTTCTTTGTAATATTATTGAAAAAAAGGTTATGAAAATATAATGTGCCCGAAACAGCGATTTCAACCAGAAATCGTAAAATCTTTGGCCAAATCTTCCATCCATCAAAAAAATATTATTGAAGTATATTTAAATTTAGAACAAAGTCCCGCTATAATAAAATCATAAATGGAGTAAAAGAAACGATTTTAATTTTTTTTTATTTTATTTATTTAAAAAAATCCTATCTAAAATTTCATCTTTGTACGTTTTCCGTTACACATTTAAGATATATAATGTACTTAAATACTAAAAATGATAGATTTTTATGAACGTACGGAATAGTGGGCGGAGCACGTCATATCTTTTGCTAAGTTTCTTTCTGCTAACTTACGATACATCAAATATCTCATCGTTTACCTCCATTCGTTTCACATTGATGACATATTATATCACAAAATGCACCAAAATTACGGATTTTTGTGGGTGGGCGAGGCCTCGTCCATTTTTTCCGATATTTCACCTTACTAGCTCATCCCGTGCGATTTCTACCGTGCTTTCAACAGACACACAGACAGGTTGACAGACGGATGTAAAAACTGAGTAAAAACCTACACTTGGAGTTTATGTAATTAACTAGATCAACTAGAACTTAAGAATTAAAATTTTAACAAAAGTTAAATGGTTTGACATCTTTTTTGGTATAACAATGGGATCACGTCCTACTACTTCTTTATGTAGTTTGATTACAATCAATTGTCTTTCAAAAGTCCAAATCCAATCCAAATTCAATTCTAGTTTAGTTTCAGTTCTAATTCAATTCTTCTTTTTGAGAACCTTCCTTCTACGTTAGTTAATATTTACATAGATTTAAATCTTTTTTCGTTATTTTTGAAGAAAAATCGTTATTTGCAAATTTCAGAGCGTAAAAAATCACCAAATGACAAGAAATCGTCAAATCTAGCAGGGATGATTATAGTCTAAGATCTACAAATACATTTAAAACATTAGTCAATTTGGTAATTAAGATACGTACCTAATGCTACTGTTTTTGAAAATTGGAATTATATAACCATATATCGTGGTCATTTATATATTTGTATAACTCGTCGGTTTGGAAATTATACAACTTAACACAGTTTAGAAATGCATTATTAAACAAAACTCACCAGAGTTGAATTCAAAAGCAATTATCTTCATATGCCCTAAAAATTTATCATATAAATATTATAGTTAAAATTGTCCTAGGAAATGGGCTTTATGAGACTCAAAAATATACAGTGACTCTACGTATCTATAAACAGAAATTTTAATGAAAAGTTTATGAGACCAATAAAATAAAAACAATAACAAAACAAAGGTAAAAACTCCAAAAATGGGCTAATCCATTCCCCGTTCCAGATGGTCGAATCCGTTAAAATGTTAAAACGAAAAATCCTCCAAAAAATCAATAAAACTTTAGGTTAAACAATGAAGTCTCTATCTTTTACAACGACTTCACAAATCCAAAACAAAGGTTTATGGTAATGTGGTGTGTTTGTTTGTGTGGTTTTTATTAGCAAAACAAAAACAACTATTATGAATAAAATAAAATTTAATTGCTTTTTGACAATAACTCGAAGATTTATTAACCGATTTAAAAAATGTATAAAACCACAAGTGTAAAAAAATCCGCCATTTATAAATGAATTCTGTCGAATTTAAATGGCAAAATTCTCACAACCCTAAGAAATGATTTGATATACAACGGATGGATGAAGTACATGCACATTTAGATTTTTTTGAATCCACGATTCAGAATATATACTTTATGGGCTCTCAGATTAAAAATGTAGAAATAACAAACGGAATAACATACATAAAAGTGAATGGTATAAAAACAAAAAAATACAAAAACTTAAAAATAATCAGACTTCATTAATATTCGGTGTTTTAATACACATTACATTAAAATGGAATGAAAGTAAAAATATTTAATAAACTAATATTTTGTGGTATAGCCTTTATTCTTTATAACCTCTGAAAGACGATTTGGTATATTGAAAACTATTTTTTTCAGGTAGCCTTCTCCGATTTTTCCCACTCCTCTTGTAGCACATTTTTTAATTCCGTTTTAGAACTAATGTCCCACTAATTTTCTATGGGATTCATAACTGGGAATTGTGCAGGAGTATCGATGATATTTGGACAATTGTAAAGGAGCCACTCTCGTACTATATGGGACTTATGTTTTGGGTCATTATCTTGGTATAATTTGCTTTAAATTTTCTTTCAAAATATTTAAATATTGATTCTTATTCATTGTACCTACAATAAGAATGAAATTTCCGACTCCGTTTACAAATATGCATCCCCAAACCATCACGTGCCCACCTCCATATTTGACTGTTTTTGTAATGTTTTTCCCTTTGAGTTCCTCGTTCGGGTTTCTTCACACCGTTTAGGAACTTTAGGATTATTATATAACCCAAATAAGGCAACTCAAATTATAAATGAATGTTTTACATTACACAATGATGGTATTTATTATAAAAACGCCTGGCCTTACCCCATTGAAGTTTCTACTGTTGAAATTGGAGTTTGGATGGGTTGGGGAGGTGTTAGATAACATAGGTGTATCTTAAGTTTTTGTGTTTAAAATTTTGGATTATAATCATGTAATAGGATAATCATCTTCCAAAATTAGTATTCAAAATGCATGGTTCTGTCATACCAAACAATATGCCGTAAGGATTCACTGCATACGATATGCATAATATCAAGTCAGCCGCCTTTCCTTCACCAGTTCCTGACGCCTGTATTTTAATTTTGCTTAACTTTTTCTTTAAGCGGAACTTTAAGTCAAACCACATCCTTGAAAATAAAAACCAAGTAATTATGGTTTACCCTTTTCCTCGTTTAGTTCGTTTGAACAGAAAAATCATGTTTCCTTTCATTCGTTTAATTTATTTTTTATTTTAAATAAATTTTTTATTCCTTTTTTCTGCTATCAGCTGGTTTGTATGACACTTTTTCTGTTCCTTATATATGTTAACAGCGACATCTATTAAAACTAATATGCTATTTTAGTCGGGTTCATCCAATACATAAACCCACCGAAGATAAATATCAACTGAATACTGGTTTACTTTTAGTGACTACAGCGCTACCTATACAGTTTTCATCATCTTTTTTAAGGGAATGGTAATTAATACATTACAATAATCGTATATATTCAGTTTATACTTAAATAAACTTTTAAGAATGACATTTTAAAACATAATTAAGACATCAAATGTTAGATAAAATTAAAGCAATATTTACTTTTTGTAAAAATATTTTTCTCTCCATTTTCCCTACTGTTTTTCAAGTAATATTTTAAATATTTAATTAAGTTTAAAATAAGTTTCTCCTACATTAATAGGTATATATCAAAATATAACTAGATCGCAGTACAAAGTATATTTAAAATATTTTTTCCAAGTTTCTTTCTACAAATTAATTATTAATTATTGAAATTTTTATCGTTTACATTCCACAGTGGGGCAGAATCGAAATTTTTTAGAAATAAATGTGAAACTTCTAAACGAATGAATGGATTTGATTGAAATTTTGCATGTGCATAGCAGTGGATATATTGAATTTAACTTTTCAAAGACAACCCCCTACAGCCCAGGGGCTGACCTATGGCGGGTCAAATTAGGGCACCTTTGACTAAAAAAATTGGTTGCTTGTAAAATTTCTATTTCTTATCCGATTTGAAACATTTGGAATTATTTAAGAAAAGTTTGCAGTTTGAAGGAGTATATCTCAGGACGTAGGTTAGATATTGACTTCATTCTTTTTTAAATAATTATAAATTTAGTGTATTTTATAGATAATATAATAAAAAAATATTAGGAATTAATTTGAGTTTTTGAAAAACTCCAAAAATTAAAGTCACAATAAAGATTTTTGAATGAAATTTGTAGGAAATGTAAATAATATTATTCGTAATAAAATAGCGTTAAAGTCTATTAGAATAAGGGTTTCCCTGAATTCCCAAAAAAATGATTTTTGGTCTATAAAGTCTATATTTTTTGGAGGGCCCGGGTATCCCGTTGGCTTTCTAAAAAAAGCATCTAAATTTTAAAATCGTGCTTTGGAATTTTAAAACATGTCATCCAAAGTCAAAGACTTTTTAAACACTTTTTATACTTTAAAATAATCTCTGCAATAATACCTTTCAGAAAAGTATTAATTTAGTATATGTTCTATAAGAAAATTTCTTTATAAAGAAAAAAAGTACACCTACCTTTTTTTCAAAATATTCACAAAAAAATGACATTTTTTTCAGTTTAAAAATTGTTTATTTCTGAATATCGAGTTACAATTTGTTCTATTGTGTAGATAATTTTATCTACTGCGTGTTTAAAAAAATTGAACTAAATCCGCCGATCTTTTTCAACTATATATACAAAAAACTGAACAAAGGTTTTGACAATTTGAAATTTCAAATGCATATAACTTGAAAACTACAAGAGATAAATAGCATATATAATCGGACAATAAATAGAAATTTTACAAGCAACCAAATTCTTTTTTAGTTAAAGGTGCCCTACCTTAACCTCCGGGGGATGTAAGGGATTGTCTTTCAAAAGTTAAACTCTATATATTTTCAAATTTCAATCAAATCCATTCATTCGTTTAGAAGTTTCAGATTTATTTCCAAAAAATTTTGATTTTGCCCCACTGTGAAGTGAAAGGAAATATATAATTTTGTCATTTGTAACTTCCATATTTTTGATCTCAGACCCCATGAAGTATATATATTTTGAATCATGGGTTAAAAACAATCTAAATATGAATGTCCGTCAGTTGGTATGTTTTTTGTGAAGAACTATAAAGCTATACAATATGTTTAACAAATCATTCCTTATTGTCGCTGTTTAAATTCGGCAGAATTCATTTATAAATGGCGGAGATATCTTCAAATAACCATTATTTTTTAATATTTTTCAATATTTCGAATATTTCTATACATACGAGGGAATTGGACCCTCCATAAATCGATCGCGTAATAAATAAATTAATAATTGTCAAAAACGATTAAATTTTATTTTATTCAAGTTAACACATATCTTGTACCACCCTAATAATAAGTTGACACGTACTCTATACCATACTAATAAATCTCTAAGTGGTTTGTGCTATACTTAATTTGGCTACTCAGCATATGTGTATGCGTACCTGAAGAAATATGACACTTACACTTTCTTCACTCTTTCTTTATGGTTACATACAAATATTAATGTACTAGAAACATTGGCTTAGCATAGGCAATATTTCTACAAGGGGAAATGATTATTGAGCATTTCTTAATTGATCTAGATTATCGATTCTTTGTTCTTTTATGCTTACTTAGAAATACTAACAAAATCTAGCTATAAGAAATACTTTGTAAAATATATTGTTTAATAAGCATTTTCAAATTACAATAAAATTTAAGTTACATTCGACCAAATTGAATTAAATAAAATTAATTCAATTCTAGGTACGAAACGGGAAAGATCAAACAGGTCGGATTTTATTTAATACAAATTGTGAGTTAAAGTGCGGTCAGGGGCCTTCAGCAGCCTGACCATCCAAGTTTGAATTGCAAGGATGCGTCCTTGCTTAACTGGCACCCGAGCAGGGACCGATCCTTCTAAAAGGATCGGTCTTAAAAACATGGGTTGGTTCGAGAAAAAATGAAAAATTGGTAATTATATTGAAAATGATTGTGACCTCAAAAATAAAAAATAATAATAACAAGTAAGAATGTTATATTCGGCTTGGCCGAATCGCAGTGTAAAGTATATTTAATATGCATTGAAACTTTCATCGTTTACATCCATTAATTTCATATTTGTAATAAAATACATCAAAATCAC
>JACGTJ010017211.1:0-16225 GCA_014858695.1 Chrysomya rufifacies | reverse complement strand
TTTATTTAATTTAACCTCTTTTGATGGTGGGTATCAAAGATTCGACCAAGTCGAATATAATCTTTCTTGTTTTTTCTCTACGTTACATACATCCGCACAAATGCACCCACCTATGGTAGTGTAATAATTAAAATAAATTTTATTTAAAAAAAACGTTTTTAATATACATACTTACATTTCTTTCTATTTTCTATCCAAATTATATAGAAATTAATAACATATTGATATGAGAACAACAATTATGGATTTGGAATAGAGATTTTTTGCAGTGTACTTACCATTTCTTTATTACAACCATAATTTTAGCTTTAAAAAAATATAAATTGTTTAAGCCTTTTTCAAATTGTTTTTTTTTATTGATCAGAAACTATATATAAATTGTTAAATTGTTGCTTTTTTGTTTTTGTTATGGGCGTTTTGAATGCGCACACAATTTGCATTCTAGTGTTTTATTTGTTAATTTAATGTAATTTTGCTTAGTTTTTGTTTTTTATTATATATTTATTTAAAATATTAACATATTTTTGTTGATATTTCGAAAGCAATTCGATAATTTTCTTTTGTAATTTTAGTTTTCTTTAAGAAAATCGCATTTTCAAAATTAAATTTCAGTTGTAAGAAGAATTTTTAAAACTTTTAGCTTTCAATTCGTTTATAAATATTTGCTTGCTTTTTATTTTAATAATAATAGATTTTGTTTTGTTTTTTTTGGATTTATTTATTATTTTATTAACATTAAGCAGGTGTAAAGTAACATTTTTGTTATTTGTTTGTTTGTTTAGAAAACAATTTTGATTTTTTACTTTTACTTTCATTATTTTGTTTTTGTTTGTGTTTTTGTTTTAATGGGGCCATTTTTAATTTTATGTTTTTTTTTTAAGAATTTTAAAAAATAAATTTTAAAAAAAGTAATATGACTTATAAAACAATAAATCAATTAATTCTTTTTAATTCCATAAGTTATTATTATTATTTAAGTTTAATATATTAAATAATTTATTTATTATATTAAATATTGTAACATTTTTTGTTTGTTTTTGTTATGTAGTTTTGATATGCTATACAATGGTTCCATTTAAAGTTATTACTTTTTTATTCCATTTTTTTTATTTAAATATTTAGTTATTTCATTTCATTCATTTGTTTATTTTTTTCATTAAGAGGCACTATTAAATAATTATTGCTTCAATTGAACATAAACAAAAGAATAAATCAATTGAATAATTAATTGGTGCCTTTTTCAGTTAATTATTTTGTTTAAATTTAAGCATTTTTCTCTTTTTTTCGTTTTTTTTTTCTTATTTTAATGAAAGCTCGCTGTTAATTTTTTTGTTGTTTTCTTTTAATTAATAAAAATAATTTGTTTTTAATTGTTTGTGTATGTATGCGCATGTGTATGTGTGTGTGAGTGTTTCAGGCACAAAGTGAACGAAAAAAATTAATATTTATCTATTCATAATTTAATTTCAAATTTCTTTTCATCAACAAAATATTTAAAAATTTCCAACTAATTTTTACTAAATTACAGAACTTTAAAAATTTAAATAAAAAAATAATAATAAATTAAAAATCACTACAATAAATTATTGAATTATTGTTTGGTTATTTATTGATTTTATTTTATTTAATTTAATTAACTTTTGTTAGCATCATTTTATCTATAACATCTAAATAATTTTTATTTAATCCTAAATTTGGATTTTAAATTAAAATGGACATTTATAATTATTAATCTAATTTAATTTATTCATTTTTTTTTTGCTTTTTGTATAACAATTTTTTAAAAGTTTTCATTCAGGTGTCTACTTTACTAACTACAAACAACTGTTTAAAGGATTATTGAATGTCTCTTGTTTTTTACTTCTTTTTTTTCTAGATTATTAATAAAGTTTACTACATGATTTCGTAATAACTAGAAATTTTGTTGCCAAAAAATAAACTAAAATCAATTTGGAAATTAAATTTAATGATTATTACAACTTAAAAATAAATACAGCAGAATATCGTTGATTTAGTTTTAGAAAAATTTATTTCCTAAACTTTAATTCAAAAGTCCTTTAAGACGGACTATAAGATACTTGACATACTTATTAAAAATTAATATGTGCGAAACTTTGAAAAATTCCTAATAGAATTAAATGATAAAATGGACTAATGAGTTTCATTCCTGTACCAAAATAATAATCTATACGAAATTATATCAGGACATCTATAAAATTGCAACTTTACCCACATATTTAAACGATTTTGCCATTAAACTCCCATTTTGTCTAAATTTGAAACAAAAGGTTTAACGGGAACCATTATTTTAACGATTTATGTCCGTAAAAACCGATTTCGGAAAACAAATATGTATGGGGCAGATGAAGTAGTGAAATGATCACTTTCACTAGGCTTCACTAAAATATTAATCTATGACAAATTGCATCATGATGTCTATAAAATCATGTAAGTTCGTAACACAGATACTTGTTTTGGTAGAACATTTGTATGGGGGCTATTAGAAATGAATGAAATTTGGCAAATAAGTTACCCAACAAATAAAAAACATATACACTTCAAATGTATGATTTGTTCGCTTAAAAACCTATTGCGGGAGACACATTTGTCTGGCGGTGAGGTAAAATAATAAACCCATCGACCCTTTCTTCTTGTACTGATTTAATAATCTGTGCTAAATTTTAAAGAGCAAGCTGTACTTTGATTATAACTTACAGGCAGATATCGTTACCTTCTTGTATTAATTTGAAAAACAATGCTAATTTTCATCACGATATCTTTTAAAGAGTAAGTTGTAGGTTGGTTATAACATTACATGGACAGACGGACATCATTAAATTGTCTCAAGAAATGATTGATTAATAATGAGTCGAACTTTAAGCTAAGAATCACATGATTTTTTTTCCATGTTACCCGAATCTATAATGTTGTAAAGAAATAAAACTATGAATTATTCTTTGAATGAACATCTCAAAAGTAATACAATTCCAAAACATCTTTTTTTTATTTTTTAATTTCAACTAGTGAAATTCGTTTTAGGCTTAAAAATTTATTACTGCATATTGATCAATTGACAGTGTGAATAAATTTTCAAATTAATAAGATATTTATACATTGATATATTTAAAATCTCATAATGTTGACTAATTTAATTAAGAAACCAACGATATTCTGCGGCACAATTAATCATAGATCATTACATAATTGTTATTAAAAATAATTTTGATTATATCACTACTAACTAAAAGCATAAATAAATTCTGTTCTAAATTTGTAGTGGTTAATTATTTGAATAAAATTAGTGATTTAGTATTAGAAAAGCCACGTAATCCATCCATCCATCCTTCCATTCATTTAAACACTTTATCTGTATAAAACCACAATACATTTCTATGTATATCGATCAATATGTTAGTGATTTATTTTCAAAAGGTTTTGGGTGGGGTTTGATTTGAGGGAGACATGGTACGTTGGGAGAATAATATAATATTTTTCGCTTAAGGATAGATAACAGGGATGGGAAATATATAGAAAAAAACAAACGAAACTTACGAATAAACATTACTGATGAAACTGAGTCCCTTATGCATGTGTACGTATACAAACGTATGGATGATTTAACAGCTAACTGGTTCCGGCAGTGGATTTTCAGTAATACGTATCTTTTTTGAGTGTGATGTGGACGAGCCACCATTTGTAGCAGCTGTTGTATATAATGTTCCATTAATGGTATGTTTCTTTAAGGAACATTCCTCCTCCTCATCAATGTTGTCTAGTAACTCAGAATTATGATCGTATAAAATATTGGCAGTTTCGTTGATTTGCACATTACCATTGTCCAATGATGATTCCTGGGATTCTGATGATGACATACAATCGTTATTATTGTTAATGGCTGTTTCACGACAAAGTCGTGTATTAGTGCGTATACGAGTGGGTTGCTGTTGTTGTTTTAGTTTCTCGGCCAAAACACGTTCTTGTTCTTCTTTAAAATTGGCAAAAAATATATTCGAATATGAGAGATATTTAGTGCCGCACGGTGAAGATGCTGGTGTTGATAGTGGCGTAGCTAAAATTTGTATTGACAACATGTATTCATTCATTCAATCAATCAATCATTCGTATTCGTTTCGTTCGTTCATTCCATGCATATGTATGTAAAGCCAAAAAGATGAAATTGAAGAATTAGCGTTTGTTGTTGTAGTAGTAGTAGTAGTAGCAGCAGCCCATTTGATTTATTTTTTTAAAGGATAGTAGTAGGTAGTATTTGCTTTTGTTATTACGAAACTTGATCTTGATGATGTAGTTTTTTTTTAGTTTTAGTTTAGTTTTGTGTGTGTTTTAATTTAGATTTTATTGTATTGTTTTTTGTTAATTGTGGTTTGTATATTTTTAAGAAAAAGTGTTAATTATTTGAGTAATGTAATAAATGAAGTTTCCTTTTGTTAAATACATAGATAAAATGTTTAAAAAACCAAAAATTAATGAATGTTGAATGTGTCTGATGTATAAAAATGTTGAAAAAAAATAGTGCTGTTACTATAAAGATGAGAAATTCTTAAGCCATTTTATTGTCGTTGTGTTGAATTATGTTTATGTTAATGATACTATTGGAAATAATGATGTTGTCATGAGTAAATGCTTTCAAATAATAAAGCTTATAAAAGGGTGCTGCTTTTAATTAAACCCAGATTTTTCTTATATGTTTCAACATAAAACGTAAAAAATAAAATACTCGTTTTTCATTTTTTTGGGATTTTTCTTTAATTTTAAACAAAATCATTTTTATTGTTTTAATTTTTATTTCATTATCATATATAATGTAGTATGTATACAGAGCTAGAATTATTATTATTTTTATTTATTGTTTTTTAATATGTATATAAATAATGTAGGCTTCTGACAAAATGCAATTTTGTGTTAACAATTATTTAATAGAAAAATTAAAACAATAATGAATCCTATTTTATATATATAAATATCTTAAAGCCGGTGCTTTACAAGACACATACATTGTTTTTTTTTTCATAATTTTTTTGTTCAAAAATATAATTTAACAAACACATTTAACTTCTAAATGAAACACAAAGAAAATTAAATGAAAAAAAAAAGAAAAATATTATTACAAAATAATACGACAATTAATAAGACTTAACTATTAACAAGAAACATAAATTAAACTCAAATTATAACAGAAAAAATAATAATATTTATAAGCTCAAAAACAAAAAAAAAAATTATAAAAATAAAAGAACAAAATATTTTAAAATATGAAATATTAACAAACGTAAACAGTTAAAGAAATAAAGAAAATTTATTTATATTTTTTATAAACTATTTAAAAAAAAAAGTGATTTAATTTTTAGCTTAAACTTTAACTTATTTTAAATTTAAAACTGTTGGGAATTTATTGTTTAATTTCCACTTGTCTCCTTCATTTCATATTCATTACAAATATTTCCGCAATTCGTTGAGTTTTTATGCTTATTTTATGCTTAGTTCCACATGCGTTGAATTACTCTGGCTTACCGTTGACATTTTGCGTCCCAACTTTTGTAAAGAACCCACAGCTGTATTGATATATACACATATACATATATATTTATGAATTGAATTTTCATTTGTCCCAAATTATATAATAAAAAAAAAAGAAAACAAAAAGAAAAAATTAAAAAAAAACGCAAAAAAAAATTAAAATCAAACTAAAACTAAAAGAAAAACTTAAAATTTTAAATATAAGCCTCCTTCTTAAAGGGAAACTAAAACTAATATTAGTGCACTTCTAAACTATAGGTAATTTAGACACAAGGCAGGAAATTACAAAGTTTTAATGTTAACAATTTTGTTACAAATTAATTAACATTTTCTTTTATCTAAATGTTAAGTGAATTTTTCAGTTAATTTGGACCCCCTTTCTAATTTGCAGAATTTTACAACAATTTAAAATTGTTGTAGGTTTTCAACAAACTCAAAAAGATCAAAAGATCATTAAAGTTATTTTACTTTAATGTAAAATATTCAAAACCGACTTGTTTAAAAATGTAGCAAAATAATCGGACCGCCATCCCAATTTCATTTCTAGATTTCTTTTGCGTGTTCCATCGAACTTGTTAGTCGTTTTAAATTTATGATAAAATGGAAATAAATAAAATATAAGTCCTTCAAATACAAGTACAGCATGGTCAGTAAAAGATCAAATTTATCGTTTGACAACTTGAAAATTTGAAAACGATCAAACGTCAAACGATTGTATGAAACTAAACCGAAATTTCTAAAGTTATATTATTTCAAATAGTACGATTTGAAATTAAAAATGTTGATTTATTTTTTAAATATTTATTAGCCAAACATATTTGTTTAAGTATTTCAATACAAATTGTGGTAAAATCATTCAAGTTAACTTAAAGGTATCACAAAATTGTATTGGAAATCGTCAGATTTATGTGAACATCAATTCTAGTCGTCAAACGAATCGTTCAATAAAATTAAACGCCAAAAGGTCCCTTACGAAACAACTCGTAAAATTTAGTAATTATTCTTCAGAAAATTCATTGAAAAATATAAATTTTTTACAACGTAATGTAAATTTTCTTTATTGAAAATATTAGAAGGTAGGTTTTTAAAATTATGATTTAATTAGTTGTTAAAATATTCATTTGCCAAATAATACAAATAATATGTAAATAAACAACTTGAAGATTTAGAGAAAACTCTATAAACCAAAATAAAAGGAAATTTTAACCTTTTAGGAACACACAACATTTAAATTGATTTAATACAGTGATGCTAAATGATTTTGTATTTTATTTTATGTTAAGATTCTAAACCTAAACAAGCAAATTTATTATTGGATTTTCAAAATGATTTTCCATTTAGTTGACTTTCTCTTATTTAGATGGAGTTTAATAATATTTTCACATATGAACAAGCTTTATTGAGATTTCTCTGAGGAAAAATAAATGCAGCCAAGGTGGAAAAAAGTTAAAGTTAAATATTTTTTTTTTTTTTTATATATATTTGTTGTTGAACACACAAAAATTAAACAATTATTAACAATACAATATATACATACCACAACATTTAGTTTTGAGATTTGGAATGTTTTTTTTTATATATAAATATTTTGGAAAAAAGAAATAACCGTTTGAATTGAAGAAACAATATTAAAAAAAATCATTAAAATGTATTTCCATTAACAAAAATAAAGAGAATAAAAGGAAAAAGTTAATGAATTTTAAAAGTGAAAAATCAAAATAAACACAAATTATATATAAAATCATAAATCAAATCAAATGAGCAAATCATTATAAATTTATGAATGTATGATTTATAAATGTTTAAAAAAGAAATGTTTTGAAATTTGTATTTAGTTTGCAAATAGAAAAATAATTAATGTTTATATGACACAGGTGGAGGAGTTGCAATTTGTATGTATTTAAAGATTTATTTTTATGTTTCGATATTGTTTTGAGTTTTTTTTTATATTATTATTTTTGGTTAAGAAGAAAAAAAGAAAAGAAAATACATATTTTTGGTCCAAATTACTTGAAACTTGTACTTCGTTTTGTTTTGTATTTTGTTTTTTATGAAATAGTGTATTATATATATTTTGTAAGATGTTGTGTAAATGTCCTATCAGTTATTTAGTAGAGTATAGTAAATAAATTTTGGAAACTATTTAGTTGAAATAATGTTTGGAAAAAAAATTTAACAAAACAAATCATGCTTGACCAACATGCCGAAATAAAGCTTAATCTCTTAAATTATTATTTGATTTTCAAAATGTTGGTGAAATTTAAACAAAAAAAATCTGATCAAATCAAATAACTAAGAAAATATATATAAATTAAAAACAAAAATAATAATAAAAACTAGCATAAATTAAAGTTTACATCAAATTAAAGCTCCAAATTACAGCATTTTTAAAGATTGAAAATTTTGTTTTTTTATTTATTATTAATTTTTTTTTCTTTTCATATTAAACAACTTTATTGATAAAATTTATATTTTCATACATACTTGATGTAACTTTTGTTTTAATTTAGTTTAAAAAATAAATTTTGTTATAACCTAACTCTAAAATCTCTCCCCTAAAGGAGAAAATTATTATAATAAATATAAATAAAGAAAAAATCTAACATAATTAAATAATTTTTAATAACAATTTTTCTAGCTGTCATTTAAATATTTGTCCTAGGCCAATGCAGAATTTTAATTTATTATTTATTTAAATTACATGAAAGCCAATTTATTTCTTTTTCATTTTTTTGTTTCTTTATGGTTATAATCGTATGTATATTTAAATATTTTTTTTTTGTTATGTTAATATAAAAGAACTACATTGAAAGCTTACAAGCTAAAGCTATGTATAAATTTGTTTTATAGAATATTTCAATTAGAAACTAAAGGGAAAAAATAATCGTTCGTTTTGTCTTCTTTAGAAGTTATGGGTTTTAGTTATTGTTGTCTTGGGGATATAAATTAAATTAAAAAAATAAATAAATGAAAAGAAAAAGGAGAGAGATTATAAATTTGTTCTATGTTATTTTAACAACATTACGTAAATAAAAAATGTAAAGCATACACGAACTCTATGGAGTCATTCTTACATTCCTTTCGGCGGATTTTATATAGAGTCGAAATAAATTATATATAATAGAACTAATTTTAAGAAAAAAATGAAATAAATAATGCAAAAATCTGCTAAATTTTTAATTTAAATTTTAATGTTATCGCTTATTAAACTCAAAAGATTTTGTAACACAAAAAGATTTCTTTGGGATTTCTCAAAAAATCTAACATCCGCTATAGAAATAAAGACAGATATTTAAATTGATCGATGTTATTTATCTGTGGATTTTGAAGTAAACGCGTATGTTTATAAATTTTGAGTAAAATGAATTAACATTAATCAAACCCCATAATGATGAAATAAACACGTCCAAGATTTTTCTATTTAAGGTACTACAGTCTATAATGGAAGTTGTTGAGACATTAGGATGTTATATTCATGAAAATAACAGCAAATCATTTAGAAGTTGCATTTTTAAGATATAGTTTTATGACTAGCAAAAATTTCACTTTTCGCTCTCCAAAAATTTTGATTTTTAAACAAATGTTTAAGAAAATTTCACAGACATTAAACAAGAAAAAAACTTATAATCTCTCTTTAAATTAATGTTAAATCAAAGACATGGATCCAGCAAAATACTTTGGAAATGTGAAATGAGTATTTGTATACATATTTGAAATGATTTTATAAAATTATCTTATTCCTACTTTCATTGCGTAAAGAAATTTCAACTTTAACATTTCCATGGATCGTATCTTCTATTTAAAAACGAATAAATAACAAAAAAAATATATAAAGTTTTAAGAAATCATCTCAAAATGCAATCTGTATTAGCAATAAAATCTATATATAAAAGATATCAAGGATATTAAGGACATGTGCTATAAATATTGAAAAAAAAATGTTAAAGAAAATGAAAATTCAGTAAATAAGTGTTTTTAGGAGTATGAAAACGATACTGACTAATGAAAGAGAAAAATGTTCGGTATATAGGTAGGTAATTTTCTATAAATTAATTTTGAATAAATATAAATTACAATTTTGTATAAAAATGATTTAATTTTAAAAATATATTGCTTGTACGAACGATTTGTTTTGCGATTTTCTTTTTTTTAATGAATATAGTATAAATATTTATAGTAAATGTAAATATATAAGTTGGTTGTATTTTTTTGTATAAGTTTGTGGTTGTGTACGATTAAGTAATCGATTTACAAGAGATTTAAAAAGGACTGAAAATGTCAGCTAACATTTTGTCTAACACTTACCGTAGCCCTCGCCTTGCAAGAACAGCCTAAAGGCTTCGGCCAACTTAGCTGGTTGTTCCTCTAAAACCATGGCGCAATCGGAAATCTTCAAAGAAATTTAGAATATTTAAGAGTTGGTAGTGAGGGAAAAACAAATACACCAACTCACCTTCATCCATGTCGAATTGGTTGGATCCAAACGACCATTGAATGTTACGGTGTCATCAACATGTGGTGACAAAGATCCAGTTATATTCATAATGGGCATTTTTAGAGTTGAAGCAGATGGTTCAGTTCCAGGTGTACCGGGTGGTGTACGTGAGATATTTAAATCGTTACGATGTATGTACGAATTAATGAACAGAGCCAAGTTGGTGGGATTAATACCACGTTCGAAATGCTGTTTATACATTTGCACTAAATCATGATTACGTTCCTCAGGATTACGTCCGAAATGATGCCACATCAAGTAGTCAATTACACCTTGAGTCATACCTTTAGTGCGTAGATAACGGGCATTAAAACTTTGGTAGCCCCATTCAATCCATCCCGATTGGGTAGATACACAATTAATAAGACACATTGCGCCTACTTTATCGGGATGAGCTAATGCAAAGCGTGCCAAAATATTTGCTCCAGCACCAATTCCAAAGCCAATAACCGACTTGAGACCAAAATGGGATAAAACAAATTGCAATTGACTGGCCAATTCATCCATTGTTGGATAAACGTAACTGCAATATTTAAAATTAATTGTCATAAGAAATTATTTTCAATGAGTTTAAGAATAACTTTTTAAGGGCCGGTTTTTAAAATAGTTTAATTGATCCTTTAAATTTATTAAATAATTTTTTAGTTAAATCAAAAATTTAATTTGCCTTAACAGGGGATATGATTTAACTTTCGATTCAAATATGATATTAACAAGACTAAGAACTGTACGATATACAAAAGAAGGGATAATATGGGAGCAATTGTAAATTATAATGAAGGCGTTAATTAATTAGGACTAGGTTTAGTTTCTAGGGGACTATATTGGGACTAGGTTTAATTTCTAGGGGACTATAATGGAAAAAATTTAATTAGCTTAGTCTTTAATATTTTACAGCACTTTTGATTGTGTAGGACATAGATAAAATGGTAGATGTCAAATTTCAAAAGCAAAATGTAATTCAGTTGTAAAAAACCTAGTTCATACAAAAACAAAATGCATGACGTCTCTCTTAGTTCTAAATTTTTAAATTTAATACTGATTTTTTAAAAGAAATTTTGAGCATGGAATTTAGGTTTCAGACTTAATGGAAATTTGTAAACTAAAGTGTTTTTGTGTCTAAGATTTAAAACTTACTCTTCAGGCAAAGTTGGTGCTCCTTCTTCTTGACCTGGTGCAGTTACATGATAAACACAGAAGTTTTCTAGAAGACCTCTCATCAAAGGATAATTGAAAAATCCAGCAAAACTGGTGGCATCTAATTAGTTTAAAGAATCAAATTAAATTTTTAATATTTCTTTACTATTTTATTTTCTTTAAAGTAGTGGCTTACAATTCAAACCCAAATCGTGATAAGTTAAAATAGCCGGTTTCGTTGTATCACCTTGTATGGCTACTAAAACATCACCCTTATCCGTGGGAATGCGTCTTTGGTCGCAAGCATCTATAATAGAGCCACGTGCATGAGGAAACTGCAACTGAACGGAGCGTAGCTCAATATCATCCATGGGATCTACGGGCATGGTTCTATATAAGGACATACAAATATGCAAATTTATTTTAATTAAAATTTGTTTTTATTAATATACATAGGAAATTATAAATAAAAATTTAAACTGTGTTTGTATCTAGTTAAATAAATAAAAAAATAACTTAAAGTTTTTTCTCCCATTATTTTTCAAAATTTTAAGAATAAATGGGCCACACATTTAATATTTGTATTCGGTTGAGTGACTATTGAATCGTATACTTTGGAGGTTTAAATGAATTCATTTTTTATTATAGGGGACGTTTAGTATATAGGAACTAATTGCAATTATGATTTAGTTGGTACAATTTTCTAAGAACAAAATAAAAATTATGTTTTTATGAAGATTCTACTGCTAAGGAGAATATGTTTTCATAAAAGAAAGGAACACAATGCATAACGTTTTAAATATAAAAACATAATTAAAAAGTAAAAGAAAAACTATTATTCTAACAATTCGTATTACTAAGGAAAATACTTGTTAAGCTATTAATTTGTTTTGGTTGAAATTATAAAATTCAATTTTTCATTTTAGTAATGAACTTTCATAACAAAATATTAAAAACTGCAAGCTATTTTTTAATATTCGTTTCATTTTAAGTTTTTAGTAAAATAATTTAAAAAAGAAACCAAAAATCAAGTTCAAATCAAAAATAACAATAAAAAATAAATAATAAGCAAAATGCATTAAAAGGTAAATTAAAGGGATTGTTGAGATTCTTACTTAAAGGACTTTTTTATTATTATATATTTTTTTTTACTTGTTTTATATTATTTTAAAATCTTACCCCAGTAGACGAGCCTCCTCGGCAGTGTGTGTGGGTGCTGATGGCATCTTGGTGTGGAGTGTCTTACCCGTTTTATCCCGGTCTCTGAAATAAATATCATGAACATGCAAGCACAAAAAGAAAAACTGATCAAAGAGTACGTACAAATATTATAACGTACACTTAAAATCAATAAATTTCTCTCTCTTCATTAGTGAAGAAAGATATCATCATAAATGGAAATAAATTTTTGTTTTCAGAAAAAACAAAAATTGTATTAATGAAAATAAAATCGAAGCATTATATTTAACGAGTTATACAACCAAATGAAGGTGAACAAAGCAACAATTATTTTTAATATTTTTTCATAACCATTTTTTTTTCTTTTTCAAACAAAGGTTAATTTGTGTAGTCTTATGTAATGCGTTTTTTTTATAATTCTGTACATATTTTTTTGAAACTTCGATTACATTTTCTTTAAAAATCTGAAAAATCCCTTAATTTATTGGTAAAAGAAAATCAAATGAAATTATAAATTGTTAATAATTAAAAAAAAAGAATATTAAATTTTTGAAATAAATTTACAGAAACTTCACATGCACATTTAAATATATTTATGAACTAAATTACTTACATCTAAAAACAACAACAACGACAGGAGCAAAAATAAATCACAAAACTAAATTTTAACAAATTATTATTATTTCGGTGGATTTAAATTTACAATAATTTTCAACAATTTTCCAATAAAACGAAAAAATACGTTACAAATCCAAACCTGTCTCGGTTTATTCTAACAATCTGCTCTAATGAACAGAAAAACGAAATGAATGACATAAAATGAAAAATGAATGGACAGACGACACATACAAAGGATAATAATTTGCTTTAGCTTTTATAGTACATGTATTTGTTTTCGCATGTATGTAAATTTACGAATCAACCGACGACTCGACATACTAACGAACGAAGGAAAAAACATATATAACTGGAACGAACAAAACAATTCGAATCGAATGAGTCAACCGCTGTGGCGATGACTACTACTGCTACTACTACAAATAAAAAAGTATAACAAATTGAACCAATTTTTTTTTTCTTTTTATTTTTATTACATTTAAGTTTGTTTTGTTTAGCCTCAAACTATAAAGGATATGTCCTTACAACAACCCCTCTCCCCCTGCACCTTACTCTCTCAATTTTTTTTTTTTATTTGTGTACAATTTTATTTGTTAAGTTTGTAAAATTCAGACTTTTATATGTAAAGGCGCCACTAATTCGCCACCATAAATTTAGGCTCATCCAATGACTATTGTAGAACAAACGAAATATCTCTAAAATACACAAATTAACATCAATACTAATTTTGGTATTAGTATGAAAATACAAAAAAATATTGTTAACTTTAATAGAGTAGAGTACGAAAAAAACATAAGAAAAAAAAATTATATAAAAAAGTAACAATGTTTTGCACAAGCTCCATGGTAACCTTTAAACCAACAATTATGACGTATACCTTTCTCACACTTTTAAAGTTCGTTTGATAGAACGAACTTCGTAAAAAATTATTCTCTTTTTTTATATGGTTTTTAAGGGAGTACAAGGATGTGATACTTGAATACAATTTCAAAATGTTTGATTTTGCGAATAAAAAAATTACTAAAAAATATACATAGCAAAAATCTTTCAAAATTGTGTAATTTGTTCCCAAATTTCGGCAGTGTGTTCGTTAAAAGCTTATTTTTAAGAAGTTTTGTTTTTTATTTACAGTATAAATATGGAAATTTTAAGGGCTGGTAAAAATAATAATTCTTTAGTTAAAAAAAAAGCTAGGATTTAGTGGTATTTAAAATATTAAGGAGGCAAATATCCTGTGAAAAGAAAAAACAACATTTTTACAAAAAGTTTCAATTAAATCATTCTTTAGTTTATTTTCATGTATATGGAAAACATGGATAATTTGTAACACAGATAATTTAAATGTATTCCCGAACTTTTCCCTTTCCCGGTGTGAAAGGAAAAAGTTTTAAATTTATCATTATGACATAGTTATATTGTATTTAATAAATAACTACGGCAGGGGTATACAATTTATACCAATCTTCTAGTTTTGTATATAGAAAATTCAATATTATGTACTGGAATTAATAATATGTAGAGGAATCGCTATTCTCCCCTCTAAATAGTTTTATAAGAGGGCTAAAGTTTTTGTTTTTGCATTCTTTACATTACCTGAACTCCCTGGTGTTCCGAAGTTATATTTAAATATCGAAATATTTTAGAAAAATCTCAATGAAAATATTATATCCTATTTGATTAAACATTTAAATGAAGTTATATGTAAGCCTTTAATCAAAAGAAAATCTTTCGGTAATTCGCAAACTGAAAGTAAATAAAATCCTGGAAAGCTTAAGTTAAAACTTAAAACCCAAGTTGTAAGTTTTATAAAAAAATATATATTATTTCAATATTGAAATAACAAATAAATTATAACAGTGTGGAAAGAGAATTTAAAGGGGAAACCCTAATAATCATGTACAGTATACACGAGTTGAACTCAAGTTAGTTCACCAGATTGTATAAACATATTTACTGCTCTATTTACATGACTGCAGCGTTACAAATACATAATAAATGAAATTAAAAAGTAGTTATTTTTCAAGTGAAACACAAAATAATTGAACACGATAAGCTTATACAATTTATACGAGATATTGAATATAAATATTTATATAAATATGTAAATAGAATTTTATATATACACTCACATATACATATATATATTTGTAAGTAAGTAAGTAAGTAAGCAAAGGTAAATAGTTATAACAAAATACATACTTTTAATTTATCCGTGTTGCAGTCAGTGTCATCGACTTTTAGCATAAAAAGTGCAAAATAAAAACAAAAATCTTCAACTTGTAAAATAAGAAATACTAAAGTGCAATCCTTGAAGATATAAAATTGTTAGAAATGTGTCATCAACATTGAAAATCCTGTTTTTCTAGCGATATTTTATTTGTTATCTTTTCTTTTTCATATTTAAAAACAAATTGTCTATTTGTAGAGAATAGTGACATAATATTTTTGTATATTTATTTTCCTTTTTATAGATATATGTATTTTTATTTAACATTATGGTTAAGGCATATGAAAATCGAAAATCAATATGTTGGTATTATTCTTGCTACAATTTCTATACATAACACATACAACTACATATTAACTACATACACAAACATACATATCAATTTTAGCTAACATTTTTCCTTTTTAATACAAAAATATATATTTTCTTGATTGTTCAAATAATAAAAAATGCCATCGTATTGTTATAAATGTTAAATTGTTTCGATTATGTTTAGTTTTCGAAAACATTTAAAAAAGAATTGATTTTCTTTTTTTCCACTTTACGATAAAAATGTGAATTACCACTTTTTATAGGCAAGTGTTCTTCTGGCAACTTATAAGGACGTTATTTTATTTTTTTATTTCTCTTTCTTGTATGTTGTGTTTCAAACGAACATAACAAAAATTACTTGACTGCTAATTATTAAGATTTATAAAATGTATGTATGTACGTATTTTATAGTATTTCAAAGTTTAATATGAAAAGCACGAGTTTTAATATAGTGGAAGCTATAAATTAAGTTTTTTAATATATTTAATTAACAATGATGTGTGAAGAAGAAAAAATAAGTATATTTCTTTTGAAATTTAAATTATTATTAAAAAAAATTACAAATACTAAAAAGATTTTCAGATTTTTTATACCCACCATCAAAAAATGATGGGGGGTATATTGTCATTCCGTTTGTAACATGTTAAAATATTCGTCTAAGACCCCAACATGTATATATATTCTGGGTCCTGGTAAAATTCTAAGTCGATCTAGCGATGTCC
>JACGTJ010017191.1:0-10402 GCA_014858695.1 Chrysomya rufifacies | reverse complement strand
AAAGTTGTAAAAATTGCAATATTTCATAAATATTTGCTTATAAATAGAATATGATACATATTTAATTATTAAGTTTGATACCAATATATATAATTGAACACTGCCCGATTATATACAACACTTTTTTAAAACAATGCAATACTATGATCGATTATACGCAACACCCTGTTAAAATTCCAACAACAACAAACACATTGAACACATGTGTATACAAATTCGTATGAAAATATTACTTTTTTGGCATCGGACATCGTTAAATCGACTCAGAATTCGATGTAGATCAAGAATATATATATACAATGTAGATGAGTATTTCTTGGTGTTACAAACTGAATGACGGACGAACTTAATATACCCTCTATCACAACCTTTGTTGGTGGAGGGTTTAAAAAGCACAAAAAGTATGATTTTTCTCCTTAAAATATCAACTTATTAGAAAGAACCCAACTTATATTTGTTATGTTTTTTTGATACTTAAAATCTAATTTTTGTCTTCATTTCTTTGGAATGTATCAAAAGAAGCACAAATTCAATTTAAGTGGTCCTCTAGATTTCCAAATTTTCTATTCTCTAAACAAGTGATATTTCAAATCTTATTGGTTAAGAAGTTACAGCCTTAATTGGGGATATAGTCAATAGAACAGAATTAAGTTAATACATACTGTATTTCAGTAATGTTACATTTAAGAAAAAAAAACAACGTTTGCATTCCTTTCAATCTCTCCAAATTCATTTCCCACCCCAGCACCACTTCAATACGCTAACTAAATAAAAAAACATTAACAAAAATCTATTCCAGCCATCATCATCCTTAAATTTAACAATAAGTTTTTTTTTTTATAAAAACGCAAAAAAATATTAAAGGCCTACTATGTAGCCTTCTATAACAACTTTTTCAGTGCTATAGTTGAATATATTGAATAATTTTTTTTTGCTCTTGTGATATTTTGAAATTTTTAGTGTCGAAAAAAATGCTTTCCATTGGGGGTTTGTTAGTAGGTAAGCGTAAAATTCACAATTACAATATATTTTTAATACAACAACTACATATACATAAATATATACATATACAAATACTTTTTATATACACATGTACAAACATATATACAATTGAGTATGTATGTGTGTATATTATAACACTTATGTTTGTGGGTATACGTTTTTGTTCTCTGTATTTTATTATAATCGAGACAGAAATCAAAGCCCTAAAAATTGTTTTGAGGGCCATAATAAATAACTCCCTTTAGCATCCATCTCATCATTAAACTCATCCCATTGTATATTACTCCCGGGGTAGTTTTGTGTTAAAGTTTTCTTTTGGTTGCGTCTATTTTTTTTTATTTCTTTAATTCAAGTACAAATGGCATGAAAAGGCCAATATGTATCAGAAGAGAAATCATTTGGTTGTTGTTGCTGTTAGATTTTTTTGTGAAAATAAGCCTATATTTGTAAAAGTTGCTTGTTTAAATACATTTAAAGAGCAGCATTTAGAGAAATATTTGAAATTGTATATCATATTTTCGTGGAGGTTTGTTTTTAGGGATTGAAATTGATATACAGTGTTTTTAGAAGATGAAATTGCATTGAATTTAAGGAATTTTCTTATGTTTCAAAGTACTTTTTTATTTACGGGAAACTTTAGAACTCCCTAGATACATACATATTTTAATAAGATTCTAACATTTTTTATGATCATTTGAGAGATCTTAAATACACATTTTTATATTATAAAAAAGAATTTCTACCCAGCGTAAGGTCAAAATAACGATTCGTTAACAAGGTTCCATTCAGTTTTCTAAAAAAAAAAAAAATTACAAACGTTTGTTCAGTTAGCATTGAATAGAATTTTAAACCTGCGAAACGTCCAAATACAAATTTGTTAACAAAATTGCATTCAGTTTTCCAGCAATATTTTTACAATTTTTTTCAGATGACGCTTTTGAACTGCTCTAACATATAACTATTTCCGATCTATGATCATGTGTAACGTCCGCTGCATAGCTAAATTTAAAGAAAGTAGACATTCCTGCTGAAATATGTCAGCAATCATACGGAGTCAACGGCGGAGATATGTAGAATCGATGGGGGAGGAACTATGCATGGAGCGGGTGTCTGGTGAAAAACAAACGGCTCCAAATCAAACCCTATTTGAAACCAAAAATCGGATGTTGTAGTCTTATCGGCGGCTCATTGAACAATAACCGATTAATGAAACCGAAACACATATTAACCAATGTCCGCATAAGACTTCAGAGCTATAAATTTGTGGTGAAAGATGTTTAAGTTTCACAAAAAAGTTTATATAAATTAAACTCAAGTCTTTATAGGTTAAGTTATAATTTTATAGGTTAGCTTATAATTTTGTTTTTTATTCAAATTTAACATTTTTATCTCGATTTCATCAAAACAAAACTAGAAATTAAACATTAAGTGTCAGTTGCGTATGTCAAATTTGTCCGATCAGTTATGAGCTCAAACTTGAGTTAAACTTAACTAAAATTGAATATTTTTTATACCCACCATCAAAAAATTATGGAGGATATATTGGGTTTGTCATTCCGTTTGTTACATGTTAAAATATTCGTCTAAGACCCCAAAATGTATATATATTCTGGGCACTGATAAGATTCTAAGTCGATCTAGCTATGTTTGGCCGTCTGTCTGTTGATAGCACGATATAGACTGCACCGAATGAGCTAGAAAGGCGAAATTTGGCACAAATATTTCTATTATATAAGGTTTGTTTGGTATTGAATTGGATTATAAATAAGGAAGTTATGGATTTTTTGGCATTTTTTCTTTATAACAACTATTTAAATTATTTTATAAAAAAATATAATATTTCTATTAACATTTATGTAAATAATACAAAAATAAAGTGTAATAATACATGAACTTTAGGTATGAACTTGAGTTTAACTAAACTAGGTTATTTAGAATTTAAGTTAAAAACTAGGATCTTTTGAAACAAATATTTGAATTATTTTATAAAGAAAATAAATTTTTTTTAACAAATTTTAGATCTTAAACTTTAAACGTAAAAATTTATTTAATAAACAAAGATTGTATAAAGTAAATCAATATTTGGTTACTTTGTCAATATAGTTTACCATTTTTAAAATTTCAATTAGTAATTTTTTATATTCCTTATGTGATCCATCCTATTCCACAAACAATAAATCTATATCGACAAATTAAGACTTAAAAGTTTATTCAAAAAAATTGCAATTATATTAAGAATTGTTTGAATTGTTAATGGTTTATTCGAATTGAATTTCTACACAGTTTAAGCTGAAGTTTGAAGTATATTTTGTAAAAAGTTCACATTTCTATTACTTAAACTTAAATTATGATCTTAAACTTGAGTTCAACTAAATCAGGTTTTTGGCAGATTAAGAAAAAATTTTATAATTTTGTGACATATAACAACTATCATTAAAATAAAATAATTATTATAGAAAAATTTAAAACTCCAAACTTTAGTCGGCAAAAAAAAGTATTTGTCAATAAATTTGACTTCAGAAAATATAATCACTAGAGTATTGCTTATTCACAAATGATCCTAAGTTATACCGTTTTCAGATACGATATCTAGATTTTTCATCTTTGTAGTTCAACAGAAGTGAAGAGTATCAGAAGATGAGCATCATATGCATACATATAGTGATCAAATTAACTGCCCTTCACAAAACTGTATCAAAATTAGTCCTTTTTCATGAAAAAATAATAATAAATTTCGGATTAAGTAGCAAATATTTGAAAATTCAAAAATCTAGTGTAAATTTTATTTTAATTTTAAAAATCTCTTTTATCCACATTAATCAATGTTCGCTTTTCTTCTAAAATTTCCTGGAAACCAAAAAACTCAACATTTAAAATATGTATTTTCATATAAAATTGTTACTAAATAAGATTTAATATAAAAATACACGTTAAAATCAGGGAAAAAATAAAAACCACAAAGAGACACAAGAAACAAAACCAAATTTAATACAAGATGCCGCGATGTCTGTTAAAAGTGGGAAGCAGCCATTGTTGTTAAAGCAGCAACAACAAAAAGGCACCCTTAATCAACAACGGGGGATTCTCTAATACTCTCACAATTCACATACAAACACTTATACACTTACATACAACTAACTCTCTTAGTTAGATTTTTCTGGTTAATACAAATCTATGAATGAAGCCACAAAAACATGAATCAGGGCGATTTTAATTTAACAAAAACAGCAACAACTACACACGCACAGACTACAGGCCAAATAGATTTTTCTAAGCCCAAGAAAGTGATTGAGTAATGTGTACGAGTGTGTGTGTGTAAGCGTGTAAGGATGAATGTGTGTAAGTAGGTATGATTTGTTTTACAAGTAGGTAGATGAAGTGTTTGTTAATACAAAAAGGACTCTCTGGCTCTCTTCACACTATACATTTATATACTCTGCGCATAACAGTTTGTCAATCAGTTCCATTACGGATCTTAACGAGAACACATATTTAAAAATAATACGATACAATTATTTACCGAATTCAAAAAATTTATTGAAAAACAAGTGAAAGTGTTTTTTCATCTAAACGATATATAGAATTTTATACATTTTTACAAATCAATTAAACAAAAAATAATAAAAAAACATGTCTACCTTAAACATGCATCCACCACAAACCTACTCCAGACTTTTCCGTCCATGGGATTGTAATACACACAACACCTCACAAGAGGAACCCCAACAAATCAACAAACCTTTGGTGAAAGCTGAATATACTTCTTCCACTGAGGATATGTCTACGGCCGCTGCTAATATGGTGAAAACCGAAAATTGCTCTTTTAGTGGCAATGAAAGTGATCGTGAATGTGCTTCCTCTAGCAGTTCTTCCACAAAATCTTCCAGCTATGAGGATAGTTTCAATAACAGTATGCAAATGGAATCTTCTGCTTCCGTCTCACCACCCATGACCAACACTTTGGTGCATCCAGTACCCTATACCAACACACACTTATATGGCTCTTTGGAAAACCATGCTCCTCATTTAGCTGCTCATGCACAACATCCTGCTCATCCTAACACCATGCCACACATGATGCCCGCCATGCCTGCTGCCTCAGCTAGTGATCTATACTATGCTGCTGCCGCCGCTGCTGCAGCCAATGGATTACCCTCAGTGCCTACTACCAGCTCTTCAGCTGCAGCTGCCGCCGCTGCTGCTTATGCTTTAGATCCCTATGCCTTGAGTTTAATGGAACAGGAATATGCCCGTGTTATGGCTGAAGATGCCCATCTTAAAGCTGTCAATGCCCGCAAACAGAGACCAAAGAAATTCAAGTGCCCTCACTGTGATGTAGCTTTCTCTAATAATGGCCAACTCAAGGGTCATATACGTATCCATACCGGTGAAAGACCCTTCAAATGTGATGTTGAAACATGTGGTAAAACTTTTACACGTAATGAAGAATTAACACGCCATAAGCGCATACACACTGGATTGAGACCCTATCCCTGTACCGCTTGTGGCAAGAAATTCGGACGTCGTGATCATTTGAAGAAACACATGAAGACCCATATGCCCCAGGAAAGACAATTGGGACCAGCCATCTTTGTACCCATGTATCCTTATCTCTATGGTTATTAAAAAAAGAAACGTTGCCAAAAAGATAAGGAAAATTTTGCATTCACTCAACTGCTAAGCATAGCTGGGCAAGGCCTTCAATGTTCCTACAAGGTTTCCTGACACAAAACAAAAACGGATCTTAAGAACGCGTTTGCACGCATTAAAAACGCTACAATCATCAACACTCTTAACATTTGTGTGATACGTTGAAAAAAAAAGAATAATGTGAAAAAGAAGATACAAACAAATAAAAACACATAAACTCAATTACCTCATTACGATTACGACGATAATTATTATTAAAAACTAAAAACTTTTTAAATATAAAATATATCCTGTACCTGGCTAAACATTTAGATTAAAAATTCCTTAAAAGAAAAACTCACAAATATTTTTAACCAAGTACAACAAAACGTAGTTATTTTTGCTACAGACACAAAATATTTATTTTTTTTTTATAAAAATGTATGTATTTTATGTATCTATTTATCTTTGTATATATAATATCTGTATCTCTATCTGTATGTATTTGAAATATTTACTTTGAAAATACGTGTTTTTCCCAATTACAAATTTTCCAAAATTTTATGTAAATAATTTTATTAAAAAAAAAGAAAAACTTGTGCATTTGGTTTTCCAAAAACACTTGTGTAAATATCTGTATCTTTTTTGGATACATTTGTTTTCATTGATCGAAAAAGAAAATAATTTAGTTTTTAAGTTTATATACAATTTTTTTTATTTCATTATTATTTTTTAATTTTATGATTTTTTAAGTTTTCTTTTATAAACTGTGTTTTTTTAGAAATGAATTTTTATGAAAAAAATACAAAAAATTAAAAAAACTTTAATTACAAAATTTGTTTTCATTTACGTTTTTAGATTTACAGGTTTTTTGAATTGTTAAATAAGAAAGCATAATTTAAAATCTAAAAAATATTTTTAGATTCTTTAGCAGGAAATGATGATACTAAATAGTTATAAATTTGAATATAATATCAACTGCAAAAAAATTGCAAAGTAATGAATTGTATTTAAAAAATATTGGAAATTAAATTATCTAAAGTTTTCTTCAAAACAATTAAACACACATTTTACCTGTAAAAAACTGTTTGTAGAGCAACATAAGCCCTTTGAAATAGTATGTCACAAGATTCTGTATTTTGTTTGGTGACTGAAATATTTTCGTGTTCATTGGCATAGAAACATTTCGCCCATTTTTAAAGGTAAAAATACCTTTTTTTTGACATAAATGCCAATATCTTCAAAACTATTAAACATACTTACTAACTTAACATTATCATTTCATTGTATACTCAGGGCAGTCATAGAAGGGGCGACAGCTCAAGAGAGAATTATCGCTCCAAAATGACCAGAATGACTAAGATAAGTTGTAGCCTTATTCTTCTTATGGAAAAGAACGAATGAAAGAATGGAGCACAAAGAGTTTCTCTCAAAAATCGATTTCTATAAGAAAAACAAATAAGAGCGCTATATTCGGCTATGCCAAATCTTATATACCCTTCACTTAAGTTGGCTAACACTAAAAAATCTCCCAAAAATAGCCTATTCCATTCCCCGTCCCAGATAGTCGAATCCGATAAAATGTTGAACCGAAAAATCCTCCAAAAATCAATAAAATTTTCGGTGAAACAATAAAATCTTTATCTTTTATAGCGGCTTCACAAATTCAAAACAAAAGTTTATGGTAATGTAATGTGTTTGTGTGATTTTTATTAGCAAAACAAAACAACTATTATGAATAAAATAAAATTTAATAACTGGACTATTAATGAACCGATTTAAAAAATTTAAAAAACCAAAATTATAAAAAAGAATCATACTATCGATTTATGAAGGGAAAGGCCTTAGTACGCTTATTGAAGATATCTCCGCCATTTATAAATGGATTCTGCCAAATTTAAATGACAAAATTCCCGCTACCCTAAGGAATGATTTGATATACACATTGTATAGCTCTATAGTCGGGGGCCTTCATAAACAAAATAACAACCGACGGACGGATGGTCATGCATATCTAGACCTTTTTTGAACCACGATTCAGAATATATATATTTTATGGGGTCTCAGATCAGAAATGTAGAAATTACAAACGGAATAACAAACTGAAGTGAAGGGTATAAAAATTCAAAAAAAGTTATCAACACAATTTCCCTGGATGAGGCAACAATGGGCCACAGTATTTGTTTTCTGTTCCAGCAGTTTGGTAAAATTCTATAAAAAAAAACAATTGTAAACTTCCACTAGAATTAAACTACACTAGAACTGAACTTGTATGTATTTAGTTATTTATTCGTAAAATTTTAGCTATAAATAACTTTTGATCGTGGCAATATAGATCTGAAAGAGCATTTGTAATATTGAGAAATTTACTAATTGCTTAAAAAACCTGCTTCCTGTGATGCACTATAGTAAGAGAGAGAAGACACAATAACTGAATTCCGGAGATATCTCGGGATTTCCTTGGATGAGGCAACAAAGGGACACAGTATTTGTTTTCTGTTACAGCAGTTTGGTAAATTTCTATAAAAACAAAATAATTGTAAACTTTTACGTATTTAGTTATTTTTCGTCAAATTTTAGTTACAAATAATTATTGACCGTGGCAACATTGATCTGGAGAAGCATTTGTGATTTTGAGAAATTTACGAATTGCTTCAAAAAAGCTGCGATGCACTATATAGTTTTTCCACTAACATCCGTAAGAGAGAGAGAGAATTAGAGAGGATACAGTGGAGCTGTGTCCTCTAAGTACAACAAAACATACCTCTAGCATTTGGAAAACGTTGGCGTATTACTAAACATCAGAGTCTGATTTCAAAACTATTGTTTTTTGTAGGATAGTACCAAATGAGGTGAAAGTTTTTCAAGTAATTTAGGAAATGTTTATTAACTTTAACTGCTTCGCGTTATCAAAATTATTTTCTTAATCCATATTCGTTTGTTTTTTGTTATTAGTATCATGGACAATAGGACATGATATCCTATTGTACTAAATAATTCTGCCAAATAAAAAATAATATATTGGCGATCGCTTTGCGCAGGACTCAATAACATTTTGAAAACTGAATTGAACATAATAAAAGGTGTAAAATATATTTCCTTGTTACTTTTGTTTGGCAGAAGCAAATCATTACAAATTGCAATATAATACTTTAAAATATTTAAAAAAGTTTAATTAATACCAAATCTCAACATTTTCTCTTAAACCTAATATCTTCTTTGCAGCATTTAAAATCTTGGCAAAAATAAAGAAAATTTCTTTTGGAAAATATCCTACTCTATAATTCCCGAAAAGCTTTGCTCGAGTTACTTTTCATTAGCAACATCACATAACATATAATCATGATCGCCTAGTGATCAAAAGATCTTCTCGAAGTCTAAAATCTATAGAAATACCATCAGCACCGATTACTTACATACATATATCCAAAAAACACATGTTAACAATTTTAATCATGAAATTTTAATACTACACAAAAATGTCACAAATTTCCAAAGAAATCACAAAACCATTATTAAATACATTAAATCAATCTAACAAATCTAAACGAATTTTTAATCAGGGGAGTTTTATTATAAATAAACCTTACTATTTCGATAGGGAAATTAAAAAGTAGTGGTTTATTCAAAACCCAAAATCTACAAAGGCTTATCATTTATATTGATCAAGCCTATTTAGTAATTTTAGGAGATTTATTAATCCCCCTTTTGCGGTCTTCATTTAAAAGTAGAAAATTGTTAGGCAGGTATAAGGCAGAGAAAATTTCCTACAGGAAAAGCTAAAGCTATATCCGCGCTAAAGCTATTTAAAGCTATATCCGCTTTAAACCCAGTTCAGTTATAAGAACAGATCTGTGTGACACAAGCTATTCCTGTAAGTATTGTATGAAAGATAATGTTTAAGGGAAATTTCTTTGTATTTTCCTAAATTAGTTTCAAAAGTATTTATCCACAATGAGCAGCAGTTAGTCCAAATCTTTAGCTACAAAATTATCTTAATAATGCATTTGTTTAAAAGTATCACATTTCAATTAAATGTTCAAGTCATTTGACTATTATTTTATAAAATTGAATTGTCTTTTGATTTTTCTGCAACTACTAATGATGACTCTTTAACTCTTTATTATAATTTTTTGTTTCTTTCCGTTTATGAATGAACTGCGCAAATTTTCAAAGGGTTGTAAATTTTCAAAGCAATTTGTGCCGAAACGAAATATTTTAAATAAAAATTGCATTAATCATCACAAATTAGCAGAAAATTTGGTAAATTGTGTTAATTTAGTAGTAAAATTGCAGGAAAACAGCTGGAATTCTAATAAAATTTTGTATGCAGAATGTTACAAAGAAATTGTTGGATATTTTGTACGAAGACTGAACTACTAATATATCTCAAAAGGTGTTACTAGGTCAACGCCTACGAAAACATATGAAAAGTTTAAAATGACAAAGCTAAAAATATTAACAAAGACTAAGAATAAAAAAACGTCTGTACAACAGAAATTTGTTAATTTTATTGTTTTACAAGAAAACTTAAATGACAATTCAAAAAGTTTTCACAAAATTTTCTTCTAAAAGAAAATTTCTACAAAAATATTATTTTTATAAAAACAAATCACAAATTTTTCTTCTATTTTCAAAAAATTTTCTTTGTATAGAAAATTTTTACAAAATTTTCGTTCTATAGAAAATTTTCTTTCTATGAAAAATTTTCACAAAATTTTCTTTCTATAGAAAATTTTCACAAAATTTTCTTTCTATAGAAAATTTTCAC
>JACGTJ010017181.1:0-10396 GCA_014858695.1 Chrysomya rufifacies | reverse complement strand
ACTGAATTAGAACTTAACTACAACTTAACTAGAACTGAAGTAGAACTTTTTGAGTTTCAAAATTTGTTAATAACTTTCTTCATCTTATTTGCTAATTTCCTTTTTTAAGTCCTTAAACTCGCAACGATGTACAATTAAGACATTTAATTATTTTTCAAATTTCAACTTTTTTAAACTATTTTTGGTATTGTTGGTGTTTCAATAGGGATATTAAAGACATTTCTAAAATTAGAATAAAAAAATGTAATAAGCAAATGGAAGCTTTTATTAACTTTTTTAATTTATTTTATTTTCTCTGTGTGTGTTTGTTTGAATATGTATGCTTTTTCACTTTAAACAATTCAATTATTAGTTATTTCATTTAACTTTATCTTTTTTTATTATACGATGATGCTTCGCTTTTACAAACTACCAAAAACTAATTTGATTATAATGTACTTGGAATTCCATTTATTTTATTTTACGTTGTTATTTTTTTTACTATTCGTTCTTTTGTCATTTCGACAAAATGTTTTTCTAAAAAAGTTATACAAACACTTTTTTCTGCCGTTTTATTTTACGAACAAAAAAGTTAACAAAAAATATGTTGGATAAAAAAATTAAATGAAAAACAAAGTAGCAGAAAAACAACAAGCAACAACAAAAATGTCCAAACTAACGCGCAAATAAATTAAAACACTAAAACAATTAATTAGAAAAAGAGGAAGATATAGAAGAAGAAGAAGAGACTAAGAAAACTTTGTTAGAACAAGTATTAAAAAAACATACTCTTTAGTTATAGTATTTCACTCACTTTGAACTATTAAAAGGAAGAGTAATTGTTGTACAGTGGTTTATTTGTGCTATATAATTGAATAACGGTATTGATACTGATTACATATACAATGAAGTAAAGAATGAATCTACCCTGCAAGCATTTACTATCGAAAATGACTCCTAAAGGTAGCTGAAGGTTATTACTGGGAGTCTAATTTTCTATCACTTTCTGTTCTTGAGGGTGTACCCGTTCGGGAAGAAACGTACCTCATCCCTATAGTTTTTAAATGACAACCTATAGTTCACTTTTTGAGTGTCGGTTTAGTGATATTTAGAAGTCAAAAAAGGGGAATCAAGAGAGTAACTAAAATCTTTCATTTATCTGTAATAAAAATGAACTCTGTGATGAGAAATTGCAAATTCTCTTTGTCATTCTAGATTAGATTTTTCGATAAAAAGTCGATAATAATTGTTTGTTATTGTAAATTTGAGAGTCTTTTATATATTGACATAAAAAGGTTACTAAATAGAAACTTTTTCGATAGTTTTATCACCAAAAATCTTCCAAATGCTGACAGAGTTTAAATAAAAATACACACAATAAGTTTTAGGTATGACCTAAATTAAGATGAGAATTTTGGAAGAAAATATTTTAAATATGAACAAATTTTAAAAAATTCTCTTCAATCAAATTTACTTCTGTTTGCCTACATTTTATTAAATTTTATTATTAATTTTATGCGAAGAACAAGACTTGAATAATTCTTTCTATCAATAGTAAAGGAAAAAAATAATAAAACTGTACTGTACATGTAAGTATGTCTAATATTATTGGATTAGATGCTTTTTAAAAATATTTTTTATTCGTATGTGTGTATGCTTGTATATGTGCGTCCTAATATCTGTATTAAAATGTAAAATTACTTACCGAAATATTGTCAAAAACACGTTCATGATATGGTACTAAAAATGGATGTTTACGAGCGTATTCTTTTATTTTACTACATCTCTCGCTATAACGAAATAAATACAAGAATTATTAAGATAAATGAAAAGGAAAAAATATAGAATACATAAGAAGCACATTAAAATACGCATTTAAATCAACTGAATTTAAACTAACTAAATTAACCTTGAAAATAATATCAATGGATAAAGTCTAAAAAAAGAAAATCATTTATTTAAGTAAAATATTTCAACCTAATTAAATAAGACCAACAAAATTAGGCATAATTTTAAACTAAATCTTCTTTTTCGACAAATAACTGAAAGCGAAATTGTTAAAATTTTAAACAAATATTTAACAAAATCATTTTAGGAAAATTTTCATTGCTTTTATTTATAAAAACTTTCCACTAAATGTTCACAGAAAGCTTTCACACAAAATACTACAAAATTGATCTAGAGCAGAATTAGAACAAAAATAGAACTGAACTAGAATTGAAGTAGAACTGAGCTAGAACTGAACTAGAACTGAACTTTAAGGGAAACTATTTTAATCTTACTGAAATATGTTAAAAATAGTTATTTTGGTAAAACATTTAAATTCAATCTAATTTCTGTTTTCTTTTAAATATTTGTTGGGCTCTGGTTTTACTTTTTTCAACATAACAAATTATATGTTTGTTGTGTTCAGCTTGTGTATGAAAACTTAATTGTTTGTATACAAATGAGGATAAATAAAATTTATTTTATAATTTATTACAGATATTTTTAATTGCAGTTACTTTTTCTAATTTCCCATCTTCAAAATTTAAAATAATATTTTTGTTTTCTTCTTAAATTGTTAACAAATTTGTGCATGATTTAGTTTCAACTTTGGCAGACAAGTTTTACTTTATTTTATGTAGATAAACAAAGAACTACAGAATATTTTTTTATTATAATTCGAAATAAATAATTCAGACTAATCATAAGTTTATGAAGAATTACACTTCGGAATTTAGCCATCGATTATCTTTAGATAAGTTGATTTATAACACATATTTTATTATTTGAATTTTATGCCAAACTTTCACTATTAATTTATTTTTATATTACCTTTAAAAGGTTTCACCAAAATAAATTTAAGAAGGACATTATAAACTCAAATTATATTTTTAACTTTCTTTTTTATATTCTATTTTATTTTTGTCTTATTTCGTTTTATTTTGTGTTTATTTTATTTTTCCTAAAAAAAGACTTGAATGATAATTGAAAACATAAAGTCATTAGTAAATACTAAATTTAAAGCAATAGCTACACATTAATCACTTTTACTAAGTACTAGTAACCTTTAGATAAACATTGCAGAGACTTAAAGGAATTCATTACCGTTGTAAAGTAGAATTATATGAAGTATTTTAATCGCTTTCGTGGTTATGCCACGTATTTATTGCTTTTACTTAACGAAATTTATTGCAAAAAATTGAGCAAAAAGTTACAAGAGAAAGCTAAATAAAAATTGCGATAATTTTATTTTACAGTTAGGTTGTATAACTTATTTCACTTATTGGTCCTCTTTAATAAATACAACTGATTGAACTTTGATTATTCTCACTCACACTATAGTTTCTATGTGGGTAATTTCGAATAGAAATCATTAAATATAAATTGTATATATGATAATTCTTAACTTTGAGTAATTTTGTACATAAGTGAAAATCTGTTAAAAATTTTATGAAGTTGGGTTATAACGATTAGTTCCCTCCATAAAATAAAAAATATCTACAGAAATTAGGATTGTCATATTTGAAATGTGAGATTGCTTGAAATTTTAGAATTCAGCTTGATTTGTGATGAACTATATTCCCAAATGACCTGTATAAAAGTTATAGAGATGAAATCAGACCTCAGCTATTTCTCGATTTAATTATTTAGGTTGGTCCGATATACTATAGGCAGCTTTTTTATGATATTTTGAAAATTCAATATAATGATACCTTAAAATAATAACATAAATGTAGAGAAAAGACATTCGGCATATTATTGTTTTTCCAAAGAATGCATTGTTACCACAAACATGTTTATTGACACAACCATAACAGAAATAGTATTGTTTCGAAATCCCGCTCAAATTTCCCGGGAGGAAAAAAAGCTACCCAATTTTCCAGAATTCCTGAAACAGAAAAATTATCATATTAAAATTCTACATAATTGATTACCAATGTTAAAATCTTACATAATTGGTTACCAGAATTCTTTTAAGGCACTGAATTATCATTTGTATATTTGCTCTCAATCGTATACTGAATATTTTGGAGTTTTTTTGCTAACGATTATTTTTTTTTTTTCACTCCCTCTTAAGTTGACATTCAAATGCCAAAAGTGAATAATGGTTAAAGTATATTGTCGTGGCAGTTGCACTATAATGGAAGTTGTGCGTTAGTTGGTTGTTGCGATGTTGCTTTTGATGGCCATTTAATTTATTGATGTGTTTGTTGTTCATTATCTTGGAGTTGTACTAAGTAGGTTGGTCTTACTCACTTTCGTGAACTTCTTGATGTTTTTATTTTATTTTTATATTTTTTGTGATCAAAAAAGTTGTCCCTTTTGCCTTAGTAGCTATTGTACGTATTACATATAATATTCATGTGCGTCGCCAACTTTACGCTTGAGTTTTCTTTTCAATTAAGTTTAAGTTTTAACTTAATTTAAAAAATAGTTTTCATACCGTTTTATTTTCTTCTTTTACTGTTGGCACATCTTTTCAACTATAGAATTTCATGAATTTTTTTCTCTTGCAAAATTTCTTAGAATTAAAAAAAAAGAAGATTGAACTTAAGGCAACAATTATTGTTAAAACTTTTACTGGTTGCTCTGCCATTTCTCTCCTTTCGCTATTGCTGTTGCAGTTGTTGTTGTTTTCATAATTCATCATTACCGCACATACAGTCTACAGAAATTTAAGACATTTCTTAAATGCCATCAAGTTTACTTACATCTTACACATACACATGTATATTTTAGATGGTCTTAAAATACAACACTGCGTTTGTATTGGATGTTTTTCATTGTTCTACAAGTATTTACAAAAGCTCATCGTAGTTTGGTTGCAAGTTTTTATGTAGTATAATGGTCGTAGATATATATAATATCTGAAACTGGGCCACATTTTGTCGGTTGTCTTATGTTGTACATCAATATCTTGAAGAATACAAACAGTACCGAGCAAAACATTAATTCCAGCAAATATGTTCATTTCAGCCGTAGCTTATTATAATTTCAAATATTCATTATTAGAATAATGTAGTTTTTCTTTAAACTATTTTAACTACAATAGAATTGTTATTAGCAAACTGAATTCTCAAATACATTGTAAAACATAAAGTTGTTACATTTCACGAAAGTGTATGAAACCTATTATCCACTTCAGTTTTTTTTTTATGCAAGCGTTAAAGGGAAACGTTAAACGTTTTTCTTTGACAGTTTTTCTATAATTTGAGTATTTTATTACATTTCTAAATATACATGTTTGACAAATAGGGGTTCTCTTTTTTCATGTTATAACTAAGGCGATATTGACTGTTCTTTGGCTTTGTTTCATTATTGACAAAATCATACATAATCAACGCATTTGTGATTGCAAAATTTGCAATAATTCCCGTATTTTTTATTCATCAATCTATTAAACGCACATTGTTAGTGATGTCACAGGATAACAAATATTGTTATGTGAAATAACAAAATCCTACCTTCAAACATCAAAAGGTTTCGAGAATTATGTCTGGTTCCCATGACAATTGAATTTACTCGACAACGGATATCAGAAAAATGGCAACAATGACAATTATGGCCAATGCCGAATCGTTAAATGTTACTAAATATGTTTGTTGAACCAGAGCTAGTCCATTATTAATGACCAAATTTACGCCTTTTGCTAAAAGTCATCTCAAAATTTATTTTGGACAATTAAAGAAATTCGTAGCTTTAATCGTGGAGCAAATTTAATGCTATAATCAGATTTATTTTAGTGCTAAATACGTTTGATTATAAAGATAATTAAATTAAAATTTATTTTAAAAAATCAAAGCTTTTTCTGTGCAGTTTCTTGTTACTATTTAGTGTGCAAAATGATAAATTTTATTGGTTATTGGTCCGTAACAAAAATCTGATATTTTCAATACGAGATAAATCTTACAGTAAAGAAATATTTGTACTAAAATTTACGAAACTCCTCCGATCTGTTTTGTGATATCACTAGATCAAATAAGAATCTTACCAGGACCTAGAAGACATACACATGTGGAGATTTTAGACGATTATTTTAACATGATATAAACGGAATGACAAATAAACGCCGCCCCTAATTTTTTCATTATTGGTATAAAAAGTTAAACCCTAATGCAGACGTGTTCACAAAATGTTGTGGCTTTATAAAGTTTTGTTTCAAGAAACTCTCAACATATAATTAAAAAAAATCAGAAAGTTGTTTTAATATATGAATACAGAAAGACTACATCTAACAAATCGCTTTAAGTTACTAGATATTAAAAACTATCTTACACCTAGCACACACTCATACAATGATATGTATTGAGTTCTATAAGATAAAAGGTTTCTAACGAACATAGAGTTTTTCTAGCTTTTTATTTTGCTCTATATTTTGGTATTTTCTTTATGCTTTAGTTAGTAAAGATTTACCTGCAGGCGGAAATTTCATATGACACACGCACAATCACACTAACTCATGTCTTTAACAAACAGAATGCAACTTCCTGTAAACGGTAAAAGCTAAAAAACATAGAAGTAGAAACAGTAGCTGCTAAACAAATTGAGTTGTTATTGCACTAGCATTGAAGTATACTAGCATACAATTTTTTATAGTTAGTGGCTTTTAGATTTTTGTTGTTATTCGAAACAGAATCGTTTATAAATTCCTTTACATATCCACCCCATTTTACAGCTGATGTTTCAACCCAATCCACTATATACAACAACACCAACAATCACCCACTCCCAGTAGTCAGTAGTTTAACTTGGATGACTACTGTTTCTACAACAGATGTTTTATCCACATAGCACACCTTCATTACAAGCAGTTGACATGCCAGGCATGTTTTGTAGCCAGTAAATACAAGAGGCTGGTTGTTACATTAAGTTGTTGGTTGTACTTAATGATGAAGGCCCATTTTTGTGTTATATAATTGGAAATTGATTTAGAATGATAAGATTGTTAGAAAATATTAAAAAACAAAAAATACTTTAGACAATCGAGGGAAATGATTTTGTTATTTTTCAAATAGTATTAACCTTATTTTTGTAACAAGCATCAAAATGTGAGTAGGGGTATATAGTCATTCTGTTAGTAACATGTTAAAATATTCGCCAAAGACTGCAACTTGCGTTTATATTCTGCGCCCTGTTTAGATTCTAAGTCTATAATGCTAATCCGTCAGACTGTCTCTTGAAATTACAATAGAGATCGCACTGCATGATTTAGAAAGAAATTTGAAACAAATAAATAGCCCATGATCAATTTATACTTCTCATATATGTTGAGATTAAAATACCTATCTGGATAGATCAATTGAAGTTTCTCGTCCACATTCCGCCCACTTTTAAAGTTTATTGCATTTAATCTTATTTGATGTAGGGCATTAAAGATTCGACCAAGTCGAATACAATTGTAATTCTTTTTGGTTTATTTTGTGAAATAGTTTGATTTTTTTCCTGTAATATTTTGCCAGTTTACTATCAACAATTTAATGTCATCAACCTTGTACAATTTGTTGACACATAGTTATGTCAGTTGTTTACCTAAGGGGATATTTTTTAAACTATATTACTGTATATCATTAGCCAACTATATGTTTGTACTATTTACATTATAAACTGTGTTGCCGGATGGTGCAAATTTTACTTAACTTTTGTACATTAAGTTATTTTAATCCACATCTTTTCTATAAATCGATTAGCACTAAACAATTCGGTTTCCTACAGCATTTGTTCTCTAGGACGAAACATTTCGTTCGTTTGACTAAATATAAAGAAAGCAATAGTAGATTTTTGGAAGCTTTATGCTCGATTTAGTTAAACGAAAGACTATTCCCAATTGCCTTACAGGATTTTCTTTAAACTCGGACTGCCAAATAGCTGAGCAATCTACAGAAAAGTTATCTGTACTAAATTTTAAATTATTCGCATATTTAATATAATTATAGATATTATTCATTTCAAAATGGGGCTATGAAAAATAATGGACCGACCATGACCAATTTTGACAGGATAGTTAGTGTAACAAAAAAATTACATATGCCAAATTTCAGTAAAATATCTAAAAATACGACTTTCCCCACTTATTAGCATTTTTGCCGTAAAACCCTCATTCTGGGAGAAGGCTTTTATAAGGCCAAGGTGCAATAAAAAGCCATTTGTAATAAAATTTGGATCAAGCTTAAGATCTACAGAAAAATTATGTGAACTTCATTTCAATAAATTATTCATTCTCATAATTAAGAGAGTTATAGGTATTATTCCCCATTCAGGGAAGACATTTATGTGGGGGCTATGAGATATAATTGACCGACCATGACCAATAGGCTTCGTCAAACATTGGACAAGTTTTTTACATGGACAGCCAGCCGTCCAAACCGACAGGTATGGTTAAATTGACTAAGAAAGTGATTTTTATACTCTGAATGGTATACTTAAAGATGTGTGATTTGGTATTAGTCTCCACCTGTAGTGGAAAATTTTTCAAATTTAGAACGGCAACAGATCACCGCCGCTGCTTTGTTGTGTTCGGGCGCTTATAGTATGTAGTTTTTTATTATTCTAATTTAGGGTTTATGTAACGTTGAAAAAAAAATCTGGCATAAATAGAAGATTATAAGGACAAAGGCTTTTAAAATAGTCCCTACAGTCATGATAATTAATATTGATTAATTGTTGTTAACTTGCACAAATGCTAATATACCCAGATGATGTGTATCAAATGTTTAGTTAAAATCTGTTCTAAAAAGTGCTTTCCTTTAAAACGTTCTTTTATTTGGAAAATATTTTCGTATCAACATGTCATTCAACTACTCATTCGAAATCATTTATCTCTATCTAGTCATCATCTTTAGCATCAGCATCTTTTGGAGTAAAACTATGGGTTTATGGAAATGCAATAAGCAGACAAATGTCTTTATTATCCTTGTCCTTTTCATACATTTCGTCAACAGCAGATTTTGTTTTACTATTGTTCTTTTCAGTTCTTATACTACCTTTATTACTGATGAAGCTACTGTTTTTTTGAGCCTTAGGATTTATTGATGAAAAAAGTCGAATGACTGAAATGAAATCATTCAACAACTTTAGAGTCTGTGTAAAAAAAGAAGAGAAAGAATTATTCCATGTATGAAACTTGAAAGCACTATTTTAAATTCGTTAGATATTTTTTTTAGTACACAAGTGGTTCTTGTGTTATTGCCAACAATTTTGATGTTTCTGTTGTCGTTGTTGGTGTTGTTGTTCATAATCTCGGTGTGTTTTAAATTCATTAGCGTGTAACCTACATTTTAATTATAAAAACCCACAATGTATCAACTAACTACATATATATCACCACTCTCCGCCATATTTGCAACATTCACTCATACCTACTTACTTACACAGTTAGTTGTATAAGCTACCATTAGAAGGATGAATGAATGAATGAATGGGCGGATGAATGCTTCGCTGACTGTTCGGATATATATAGTAGAGGTGGATAAATGAATATATGAATGTATGTATGTTGTTGTCTACACGGATGGATGGTTGGATGATGCTACTACTGCAACGTTATATTTTACTGGCATTTTAAATATTATTTTATAAAGTCGTTTGAGGTTAAATGTAAATTAATTACACAAATAAATAAAGTGTCTTTAGTACAAAATATGCAAATGGGGGTTTTTATGTTTTATAAAAAGATGTATACATATAAATAGCAAAAACACTCATATGCACTTTTTTTTCCTTTTTTGCAACAGACGTATTGTATTTGAAGTGAAAGATTTATGATGTGTGAATGTTGTACTTAAAAATATTATTAAATTAAAGAGAACTACCTGCATTTATTATTGTATTTTTTCTATGAAATATTATTTTTTTAATAAACAAGTAAAACATTTCAATATTAGAATTATAATGGTTGAAATTTGTTTAATTGGATGAGGTAATTTAATAAATGTTAATTAAATTTTTTCACAATTTTAAATGTATTCGAAATTTTTATCATGTGATTTGACCTAATCTATAACATATGAAGAAATAACCTAACCTAACCAATTCCTATTTTAACAAATGTTATAGTATAACATAAAAACCATAAGCTCTAATTTTCAAAGGTTCCTGTCAATAAATAAGAATCGAAAGCAAACCAAAATTTTCACAATTCGACCTTTGTCAGTTTATTTTATATTATATAGATTCATATCTAACCTTTCCCTTGTATTTTCCATCCTCTTCAGGGATATGTTTATTAAAATCTGGCAAGGATATAATTAAATAATCGTAAACACAATAACAGTAATAATAATAAAATTGTAATGATTTTGATTAATAAAAGAAAATTACAGTGCACTCGTGAAAACGTTGCAACCCAAAAACGTAAACATAAACTTTGTTATCGTTTCCGAGTTGAAATATTCACCGAATTTATGATTTTTATACCCTCCACCACCAAAGGTGG
>JACGTJ010017163.1:212-16365 GCA_014858695.1 Chrysomya rufifacies | reverse complement strand
CCACCTTTGGTGGTGGAGGGTATAAAAATAGTTTCAGCTTAATTTGTCTATAACTTTGTATACTTAAAACGCTTAAATACGGTACTAGGTTAGTCCGAGTTCAGTTCTAGTTCAGATCTAGTTCAGTTCTAGTTCAGTTCTAGGTGATTTCTAGTTCAAAGCAATCTAATACACATTTATTAAATAAATAATAAACATATGGCTGTTAGACTCAAGTTGATTCGATTGCTATATTTACTTTTACTACTTCAGAAATAACATACATATTTATAGTAACAAAATAAATCAAATGCCGAGTATAATCAAAAATAACATGCATTTTAAGACATCTTGTCATGGAATGTTTTACTTTAAATTATACAATTACAACTAAAGTACTATTTACAAGTGTTACTGCATAATATACATTTTATATTTTGTTTGTATCAAAATTGCATATAAGAGGAGGTAAATCTAAATAAACATAAATAATAAATTTATTTTTCTATATATAAATATTATTTATTTATATATTAAGACATTTATTATAAATGGATTATGACATTCATTTGCAAAATAACAATTGTCATATAATTGTAATTTGTGTATATTGCTGCCTCTATTTAACATTAAATTATTACTTTATGAATTTTGCATGTTTTGAATAAACATTTAAAATAAAACAATTACATTAAGAAATATGTTTATATAAAACAAGAAAATCGTTTAGCTTAATATCGCTAAAATACTCTATAAAAGTGTGAATCAGAATATTAAATAAATTTGTGTTCATATAATCGTTAATAAATTTTACTTTAAAATAAATTAAAGTGGCACTTAAGTACAAAAGTTAAATTTGTTTCCATAATAAGTCTACTTGCAACAGAAACAGAATTCTGATAGTCATACTTCAGGACCTCTTATATATACAGTGGTTTCTGAAAATGTTTATTTGACACTGGCATTATTAGACCAATCCTTACCTATGGAGCTCTTGCATGGTGCAAGAAGTCGATACATTATGATGGATATTCCTCCATTCATCCCATGTCAGCCAACGTTATTCTATAAGAATAATATGGTTAAGACGTCTGAAAAGTTGGGCTAATTTATGTATGACCATTTTTGCGGCAGATTCTTATTTTAAGCATTATGCTACATCAATATTATGGATCAAAGGCGGAAACTGGTATATTTTTTGGTATAGTTTTTGGTCATCCGATCTTTCAGAGTCTCTAAGGTTGGCCAATAAATGCAAATTTTTAAAGCGAAACTACATGCTTATCAGTCATTGAATGAAAAGATGTTATGAAAAAAATAGTAATAATAACTTTCTATAAAAATTAATGAAATTAATGAGAGTCCGTAATGGGTTTTTGTTGATGCTTGTAATGCATAAAAAAGGACTGTGTATTCTCATCTTATAGTAAACTATTCGACTTAGAATTATATTCAATTATCCGTCCATCTTGCTCGTCGTCTATGTAAACATTTTGTACAAAATCCGTTTATTTGAGAGATAACGCTGACAAAGGATGAATTGTTTAACTGACGTATGAGTAATATTATTTAAACATAGTAAGTATACTCCCCGAATCATAAATAGTTGTGTTTAATTCTATTATAAATTTTTTTTTTGACCTGCAAATGTCACGTCGTCTCAATATATTTCTTAAATATTTAAACTATACAAAATGTTCTATTAAATACAACGAACAAGTAAAACACATTGAACATGTTATTGAAACTCGTAGGAAAAGGGTTTTGACAAGAATAATGACAAAAAAGCTGAAACCATTCCTTATTCCGACAATTTAAATTTTCGGGCATATTTATTTATAATGGCAACAAATTAAAGCTGAAATTGGTACCCGTTCACTCCGGCTATAAAGTCTTACGTTAATTATATTCCCGAAATTCTAGAAAAACTGCTTCTATTTTTCAAAAAAAATTTTATGGGAACAAATAATAGTGTATAAAATATAATTATATAGTTTTTATATAGTTAATATTTAACTAAGTTAGGACAAATCTATTGAATTGTTCACAATATCTACTAGAATAATTTATTTTAAAAGTAAAGATAAATTATACTCGAATTTCAAGTACATATCTAAATATAATGAATAAATTAAATGAATATTTTTTATATTACTTTACATAAATTTTACCACTTTAATAAGAATTATTAATTTAAATGTCTTTTTTTTTTTTTGCTACATAAAACCAAAAATATTTATAGCTGTATATGTAATGTAAAATAAATTTAAATACATTTCATATCAACATACCTCAGTCATTAAAAACAATTTATTCGACATAAAAGGAAAAAAAAAATAATTACATGTTTCATGAATAATGGCAACATTAATAAAAAATTAAAGAAAAAAAAAAAAAAAAACGTCGAAAAGTCCATGCGATGGAAAACAGTTAAATGCGTTCATTATTCAAGGTTGATATAAATCGTAAATATATTTTTTCCATTACCAAAAAGGGAACAAGTATAAACAAGTAAGAATGTTATATTCGGCTTGAACGAATCTTTAATACCCACCATCAAAATATATTCAGGTGTATTTATATGATAACTGGTTTTGTATGAAGTAAAATTTATAAGAAAACCAGAAATAGAATATAAGAAACGATTTTTATTAATTTATTTTATTTATTTCAAAAATGTTTAATGTTAAATTACACACGCATTTATTGTGTCTAACATTTCCGTCTAAAATGTCAACTTTATACGTTTTTCTGTTACATATTTGTGATATATTATGTCAAATGCTAAAACTGACAAATTCTAATAGACGTAGGGAAAAGTGGGCGGAACACACCTTAATTTGCTTCCTACTAACTAACGATGCATGGAAAATTTCATCTCCATTCATTTCACATTTGTGACATCACAAAATGCACCAAAATCACAGATCATTGTGTGTGGGCACGGTACGCCCAGTTTTTCCAATATTCTTCCTACTATCTATGAGTCCGTTTAAAACTTTATATTTCTTTGATCTTTGATAAATAGGGAGAAATATCTCTAAAAAGGCATATTCTTTATGAGCTGGCAAAGAATGGACGCTTCGCCCTTATTTTTCGCATCTTAATTTCCCGTTGCTATATTATGATTTACTTTCAATTTCATCTTTGCAATTGTTGTTCCATAACTTCCTTATTTAAAATCCAAAGGTTCAAATGATCAGACCATTTCCAATATCAAACAAATCTTATATAAGAGAAATATTTGTACAAATTTCGTCTTCCTAACTCATCCTGTGCGATTTCTATCATGCTTTCAACTGACAGACAGACAGACGGACGGACATCGCTAGATCGACCTATAATCTTACCAGGACCCAGAATATATGTACATATTGTGGTCTTAAACAAATGTTTTAATATGTTACAAATGGAGTGACAAACCCCATATAACTCCCCATCATTTTTCGATGGTGGGAATAAAAATCTTACCTTGTTGAGCCACACAAAAAAATTAAATGAAAAAGTTAAGTCAGCAAAAAAAGTGCGGTGTGCTTTTAAACGTAAACAAATATTGAAATAAACTGATAAAATGACAATGTTTTAAGCAAAATTTTTAATGTTTAAAATATTGTTGTGTGGATAATGCAATAAGTAGGTATATACAATTGCTTTCCTTTACAAGCATTTAATTGAAAATACAAGAAATTTTAAAGTGTGATATTTAAGTAGAATAATAAAATATAGAAATGTATTTCATTGTCAAATATGTAAATAATATAAAAGTTATAATTATATTTTAACTTTATAATTTTCATTATGATATATTAAAAAGAAATTACTTAAACCCCCAACAAATAATGCATTATTTATTTTAGCCTTTTTTTTAGAGATTTCTTTTTAGAAATCCCATACATATACATTATTTACTCATATTAACACAGATTTATTTGATATTTTAATCTTTTGTACCTTTACATTTTTTTCGAAATATGTACATATTTTCAAATTATTTTAATAAATATTTTATGAAAGTGAAAAAGTTAACGTTGAAAATTTTATAGCAACATAAAATTAACCAAATACCTAAAGGCAAATCACTTTCTAATTATACCCTAAATGCGCATCTAACACATAATAATTGCCCCCTTGTATTCTTCCCTTTTTTCAACAAAAATTATTACGAATAAGTGAGTTTTACACGCCACCAAATAATAAGCAAACATTTTACCTTTATTCAGCTTTTTTTAATTTCATCCTTTCATAGCTTTTCATTCCCTTTTTTTAAGGTTGCTGAGCATCCATAACAAATGTTTTCATTTTTTTCTTTTTTCTGGCAACATGTTAAAAGAAAATATAATTGGAAAATATATGATATGGACGAGTATATGTATGCCATAATGACCATTAGTTTTGACTTTTAACATTGTAAGTGGTGGTGGTGGTAAAAAAAGAAAGAAAAAAAAAAATGAAAATATCATTCACATTTTTAGCATTAATATTAATTTCATGAAGTATGTTTTCTTAAACACCTTTTTTTAATTAATGCATTTAACGTGTAAATTTAACAAATTTTTTTATCGTTAATTTGTTTCATTCAAATTGTTATTTGACATTTTGAAGAAGGGCTTTCAAATACGGGAACATGTTGTGTTAATGTTCTGTAGTGATCATAGTTAAACAAGACTAACAACATTTAACAACCATGGAAGGCCATCATAAAACCAGAAATACTATTAGATAATTCAAGATCTATATATAATATATTTTTTGTGAACAGGCTCAGGTTTTATTCAGTTCCAAGTGTTGCTTTTGTAATTCATAACAAAAAATCGATAAATAAATTAACAAACTATTTTAAATAAGCAAACTATTCAATAAGCATGCTTATAAATGGAAAAAGAGCTTGATCACTTAAAAAACTATGTTTTAAATCTTAAATTGTATTTATCTCAGCAGAAAGAGCTTCTATTTATAAACATACATAATTCGTAACATTCTTTTTTAATCTTAAATGCCACTATCTCCGCAAGTTACCTATATCTTAGTTAATATGAGCTTAAGTGCAAAAATGGTCTCAGTTTGCTTTATCTTGTATTTCATAGCAAAAATCTATATCTTTATGAAAAATCTTTACATGCCTGTATCCAGGTATACGTGTGTTTTTAAATGGAAAAAGAGCTTTAATTTGAGATCACTCATATTTCATATTTCATTACAAAAAATCGATATTTTTATGAAATTTCTCAAATCGCCCATATCTTAGTAAAGATGCTTTTAAATGTAAAAAGTGCATCAATTTGTGATCACTCACATTACACTAAAAAATAATTAATTTTTTTTTTTTCAAAATGATAAATATCATGTATCGCAATAAATGTAAATGGAAAAAATGGCTTAAATTTTTTATCCATCATATTTCTGTTCTAATATGGAAATTTTTATGAAAAATTTTAAGTCATCTCATCAGTTAAATTAAAATAGACCCGCATTTTGATTTATGAAAAATGCGAATTGCCTATATCTCACTAATATGGGTTAAAATAGAAAAAAAAACTTTTAATTCATTACCAATCAATTTGTGATCATGAAAATTCCATACCATATTTCAGTAACATGCGTTTTAAATGAAAAAAGTTTTTATTTGTAATGAAAAATGTTTTGTAGGTAAGTATACTTATTGTATTACTTTAATATTACTCATACGTCATATCACATGTGGTTACAGGTAAACATACATAAATATTAGAATCTTTAATTTTTCTTTTTTTTATTTTTTTGTAAGTCCTGTTATGGAAGATTCTCTTTAAAATTTAAAATTTTCATTAATTCACATTGATATATCCAATAAAAAATTTTTCTTATGCAACTATTTATTAAGTCAAACTAAACAGAATAAAAATTATTTAAGTACATGATTGAAAACTCAAATTTCCTTTTGCTTATTCGAAAATTTTTTGATGTTGTTGTCTGCTTAATTGAATGGAGCATTTTATTTTAAATTAACTGTAAAATTTTATTTAACTAACACTTTTTTATTTTTTTCAGTGTAGATGCCCACTGTGATATGTGATTATATAGCCGATATCAATCAATTTTCTTATTATATAGCGCAGTACTAACCATTAGAGTGTAGATCTTTTGATGATCATATGTTGCTGTTAAAGAAGGTGATGAAGCTGATTACCCAAAAATATTTCTTAACTCTGGCATAACAGAAATACTGGCACGACAGTCCCACAGTCATACAAAACTTGTATTGGTTTCCTCCCAAATCGAATTCGGCATTTCTTTCCATAAGGAACAAAACATTAAATAGTTTTTAGATCTCGAAAAAAAAAGGAATGATAAGCCTATAGATTGAATAAGTTTTCTGAAATGTTATCCGACTTGCGTTTGGTTTTTAAATACATTAAATTTATATAATTTTCAAACCTATCAATGTGTGCATTATCTGTGAAATAATAATAGAATTTATAAATCTTCTTACGTTTTCCTGCGTGAAATAGAATTCTGTCAAACTTTTAATTGACCGAATACAATTAAAAAAAATCTTATGAAATTTCAATACATTTTTGTCTTTAAATTTAACAATTGCTGTATTGTAGGTATAAGTTAATATATTTCATCATCTCCAAAATATTTTGATAAAATCTAAACGATACTACTTCCTACACTCAACAATTTCACTCTTTATGGTGTTGATTACTTTATCAGTTTCTGTTGGCTATGTTTGTTTTTTAATTCTTTCAGTTTGTATGTCATCTTGGCTTTATGTTTAACTGTTGGCAGGCTGGTTGTCTGTTTATCTAAAAATTCAGTGCCTTTTCACAAGTCAGTTTTATGTGACCATTTAAATCATAGTGTATTTTTTTTTATTTTTTGCCTAAAACTAAGGAAAAAGTTTGTGCCCAATCTACAAACAAATTTAGAATAAAGCACAGCAACTTTTCTCAAGTTCTAAATTAGTTCCCCAGTCGCGTTTGTTATAAACTTTTAACTTTTATATTATTTATTTACCAGATAAGAGTAATGAAAACTTTTGCACATTTATACGTAATGTTATTGTTTTGAGTTCGAGAGTTTTTTTTTGTCTTTTATATCTCTCTGTTTGCAAATGGAAATCAATTTTAAGGTGCTTTTGTTTGACTAGTAAAAATTTAATATTTGTTATAGCATAAATGTCAAAAGAAAATATTAATTAAAAACCCTTGAGACTACGATGGACTAGGACTAGCGAAAACAAATTGTGTCATTTCTTTGTACAATTAGGATAAAAGAATAATTTCTGTAATAGGAAAAACAATAAAACTATAAAATATAAGTTTGATAAATTGTTTTTAAAGTATACTCATAAAATTAAATAAGTATAGGTGAAGAAAGTTTTAACGTTGCTAAATTTATATTGATTTTTTTGTCAATAATTTTTAAGTGTCTTTAAAATTGTAGTATAAAATCATTTTCACCTTTTTCGATTTTGAATAACAAGTTTTATGAAGCTAGAAAATGAATATGATGAATGGAATCGTTTGTATTGAAACTACCTATATCTTCAATATCTACAAAATGGAGACGGTATGATGTTTGGAACAGGTTGGAGAGGTTACAGCTCTTAATGTTGTAGAAATAGTACCTTATTGTTTATCAAAATCCATACAGGTTACATGCCGGAGCATTGTTATTGACTAGATTGGTAGGGAGAAGATCATTAAGAGACTTCCTTATAAATGATAGGAAGACAATTGGTCTATATGACCTTTCTATATGAAGTTTTAATAAAAGGAGTCATTTTACTTTACACTTGCATTTCAACTAAATGTTTCTGCCATGACATTTCGCTAAGAAAACTTAATGCACTAGAAAACCTTAGTTGACAACAGTAGTTTGAATCGTTCTCATCCATAAGATTAATAAGTTCACTAATAGATATTTTAAAGCACTTCTTTATTCCATAGGATATATATTTAAATTACAGACATTCAAGTTATCTAATTATTATCTATTCTCATTTAGCAACCTGCTAATTGGATAAATAGTTCTATAAAACAGTCTAGCACAGATAAATAGTAAGACGACCATATCTAATTTCAAAAAGATTAAATGTGTAACCACACGAGCTATTTTAAAGATACCTTGGTAGAGGTTGGGTTAGATTTTGATACAAAAAGAAAATCTATTAAAATGTCCCTCAACAATGTAATAGGGCGCCACATAGTTAGGTTTGTTCTCACCTACATATTTTTCTGATATACTGAGTACTTTCAGAGACGATATGGTTAAGTAAGTGCAGATGGGTATATAACCAGATCTCAGAAATATTACTGCACTTTAAGTTTATCAACTGATTAGATCAGATGTTGTAATGCTGATGTTTAATTTATGGATATATATATATATATATATATATATATATATACATAATCAACCGACATTCTTCTATTAATTAATTCATTCAAATAATAAGAATATTAAGACATAAGATTCTATTTTTGGACATGTATTCCAAATTATTAGACATCGTTTAAAACATTAATATTATTAAAAACTTTAAATTTTACATAACCAACCATTTTTTTGCTCTTAAATTAATTTATGTTTCAATTAATCGCACATCCCTAAACTATACACAATTCAACAATCTTACACGCTCGTATATTTTAAAATTTATTATTCTACAATAAAACATCAACTCAAAATAAAATGATTTTATTGTTTTAAAATGTGAATTTATTTATCAATGATCTAATAAGTAAACTATTTTGTAAAGTACACTATGAATTGCAAGTTTATTAAAAATACCATACAATTTTATTATTTTAATTATTACAAATACAATGGTACAAAGTTAAAGAAACGTACTTGCATTTATCTACTTATAAAATTTAAAGTTATTATAGATTTTTTTTCAATTTATTTTACTTAGTTTATTACTTATTTACTTAGGTTAACTAACGTTCTTTCTTAAGTAACTATGAGCGAAGATAAAATTACACTTACAACTATGTTTATTTTTTTTTTACATTTGCAAATATTTATGTAGATATATGTATAGAATCAGCTACACAATCATATTTTGTTTAAGTTTAATAATAAATTAATTACGAAAGTAGAAGTTGTGGCTAAAATCTCATGATTTATTGTATAGTGGAATGCAAAAATTTGTTTGTTTGTGTTTGCGCTGGCATCAAATTGTAATTATAGAAAAAATATAACACTAAAGAAACGAAAACAAGGTAAAATAAAATTGTAGTTAAAAAAAAACTTATTAATGGTGGAATGATTTAATATCGATACTAAGCAGACACTTTAAACCATAGTTAAACTCTTATTTATATTTTCGAGATGTTCCTTAGCCTTAATGCGTAATGTTGCAATAGAATTTGAACGTATATCAGACGTTTGTGATTGTGGCTGGTTTGATGGTGTCGTTGACGATGTATTCGTCGAGGAGGCAGTAGAAGAAGTTGATGGTGGTGTTGTGGGTTCGTTGATGTTTGAATTAGTGGAACCATTATTTGTTGTTGTTGTCGTCGCTGTAGCGTTTATTATGGGAATGGGACTTTCGCGGCCCACATCCACCACGTCTATATTTGCTGAAGAACATTTTGTCGTTGACGAAAGAGACTCATTGTCACCACTGGCAGTGGTGAGATTTTGTGGTGACAGGGATTGTGGTGCATTCGAAATAGATGAACTTAATGAAGGAGGAGGTAGAGACGTTAATGGAGAGTTAGTGGCCGACATATTAGATGACGTTGTTGAGGTTGAGGACATTGAATTTGCTACAGATATTTGTGCATTCATTGTGGCCATTGTCTGTGGTGACATACGTGACAAGTGAGGTGACAGGTGTGTAAGTTGTAAATGTTGATGACCACCATGTGTATTATTTGAGCCTAAAGACATGCCGGGTGGAGGTTGATGATGGCTTGTTGGTCCATGGGGTCCATGAACGCCAGGCCCATGTGGGCCCATTCCAGCTAAACTACTCATCGCCAGATTAGAAGGAGTCAAACTCAGAGGTGGTGTTAGATATGAAGGGTAAACCGTTTGTGGATGTGAAAGAAAACCTTAAGGGTAAAAATAATTTATTTTTTTATTAAATTTTTATTTATAAAATCTATTTTTATTAACTTAATACCTGGCAAGGCTGAGAGCAAAGGTGGTGACAACCACGGGTCTACTGGTAAACCTGAAGGACCACAGCCCAAACGATGTGGCAACTGTGTAAAATGCGTTAGACCCAAACGTAAACTTTCCGATTTTTCTTGACGTCTCCATTTAGCTCTGCGATTTTGAAACCATACCTGTATTATAAATATATTTCATTAATTTAATTGTTTCTAATAATTTTATTAAATATGTATAATTTTATTTATATGTTAAAATATCTGAGTTTGAAAGTTTCCTTAAACACCTGTGATACAAAATTTATTTATTGTTTTTCGACTACAAATTTACTTAAGAATTTTACTAATTATTTTTTAAATCTTTACTAAACTAATTACGTTCTCATTTAGTGTTCTATATTCTTTGCTGATAATCACCTTAAGCAACAATTAGTTTAACGAACGAAAAAATTAATTAAACTTACAACAACACACATACATATACATTTGAATATAAAATCGTTTGCCATGATAACATTATGGTAAAAGCAAAAGGCAAGTGAATATTCTAAGAGGCATCTAGTTAAATGTCATTAATTTGTCAAGTATAAATAAAAAAAAATACGACAATGGTAGAAACGAAAAGAAGACGAACAGTGTATATATGAAAATACACACGAAATACGTATAATGAATGCACGTAGTATATACAGTATATTATAAAAATATTTTACTTATTCGTATTATATGAAATTATTAAATATTTATTCATAAAATTAATGCAATATAGAAACATATGTTTTTTTATATAAAAACCAAAGATTTTTAAATATAAACTTGCTATTGTTGTTTTAGTTTTTGGTAAAGTTTAAATTTATTTAATCAACAAAAATTGCAATGTACAATAATTTTGTTAAATACTGTGTACAGAGATAAGAAGACAACACTGTAAGTTTATTTTTTTTTTTTGTCTACTTTTTACACAAAACCATAAAATATAATTACAAATGAATGAGCTTAATTATAACACTAACTCAAGTTTATTTCTGTGTGTATGTTTGTTATAAAGCTCTTTATTATCTATCTGTATACATGTATGTGTATAAAACAAAATGGCGGCAATTTAACATGTTTCCATTAGTTGTCTTGGAAAAAGAAAATTACGAAAGAATGAGAATATAAATAAAATTCAATTAAGTAAAACAGGCTGTAATTAGAATTATCTTCTAACAAAAAAAAAATGTGCAAGAAAGAACAGTTATAATCGACGAATAGAGTCGGGAAGAGAAGTGTGACAGACTTGGTTTCGAATAGTTAAGAAACCACCCAAATAGATTAAGAGCGTAAGAGCCAAACTAAATGAGTCATTAATTGAGATAAATACAACGGAAACACGTTGAATAAACAGAGTGTGTGGTAATTGAATGCCTTCGGGTGCGTAAGAGGTGGTGGGAGTACGATTGAAGTTTGCCAACCATTTTACTTTTGCGTACGTATGTATGGGTGCTTGTCTGTGTTTTTGTATAAACTTGTCTGTCAGTCTCATTTGAAAGTAATTAAATACAATTTCGTGTAAATTAATTATAAACGAATATGAATAATAAAGAAATGAGATCGAATTGGTAGAATTTATTATACACACAAAACTATCATTTCCAATAAGATAATGTATTCAGTTAGAAATACAATTTCAAAATCTTAGTTTTTATAGAAAGTTATAATTATCACACAATGAAATTATATTTTATAACTTTCCTGAGCTTTAAATTCGATATTATTTCCATTGTCAAAAAATAAGGTCTACAAAATGTGTTATTAAAAATTTACTTTTTGGATTTATGAGATTTCAATTATTTTTTACATTCATTCATTTAAACCTTTAATACAAAAGAAAAGCAGATTTTATAGTTTCTAAAATATATGTACAATAATTAAATTTCAAAAGTTTTTTCTTGAGTTCTTTATTTACATCTATTTTACTAATTGATGTTGTCAACTTTCATATCTTTGTTTGTTTTCTCTTTTAATGCTGGTTTTAATTAAATATTGAATGCTGTTTATTGACGTGAGTTTAAAGAGGGTTGGAGTTTGGTTAGCAGCTTCTTCATTTTAATTAAATCATCAAAAATCAATTTTGTAATTTCCATTCATGGCGCGCCATAATAAAAATAAACATTACAAAAACTCAAATAAAAGCACACCAAAAACCCACACACCCACCATAACTATGAAGCAAAATTAAAAAAAGAAAAGAAAACGCCCCACTTTCCCCACTTATTTAGTGGCAATAATTGCTACCCATAAAAATTGGAAAAGCTTTCTTTAAAGCTTTCGTTATTATGATTCAGTTATAATTTCAGCACGCACACAAAAAGTATACATTTTACTCTAAAAATTTAAAAAATCTCCATTTTTTCCAAACAGACTCTCTGTATACATACACACACATACAATCAAACAGATTCAAAGAAAAACTTAATATTCGTTAGTGCCATCAACCACTTTTCATGTTTAATCTCTTTCAAAATCTTTTTACTCCTACCTCCCCACTCCACCTAGAGTGAACAGACATTGTTGCAAGTATATTAACTAAAACTCGTGCTCAACAATTTACGATGGCAAATCCGTTTGTCGAAAAGGTATTGAAAACAAGGAGGAATGGAGAAAATGATCTGAAATCATGGTTGGAATTCAGTTTAACCTGAATGTATTACCTTCATGATGGTAATTTTATTGGAAAACTTTGTAGTACACAACATCGCCATCTTCAACTGGTAGCAACACAAACATATACACTAACATTTACAATAGAAACTTTTAAAAAGTATCCACACAAACAATTAAATGTTTGTAATTATCATCAAAGGAATTCTTGTTTTGTTTTTGATCTTTTGATACATAAGTTAATTGAAAACAGGAAATATCAATATTACTAATGCATTAGATAATCATTTATTATTAAGATAATCTATTGTATTTTGATTACAATCAATTTAAAACAAAAATATTCATATTTAACGAGTTAATTTTTTGTATTTACATTATTTACTTTACTGAAATCTTCACATTTTTACAGTAAATTAGCAATCTCAAATTGTTGTTATTTTTTACGCTCTTTTTCGAAAATGAACTTTTAAATTTTCTTACTTTGTATTATAAAAGTTATTATTAACATAAACTACACGGAAAAGTACCATAAATATTGCATTTGCTGTACTTAATCTGAGTTTTTAAAAAAATTTTGAACCAATATATAGTCACGAATTCCACATGAATCAAAAATGTATAAAACATTTAAAATAGACCAAAATTACCATAATAGTCCAAAATTTTGCAAATTCATTGAAACTAAAGCAGAATTCATTAAACATTAATATCAGTAATGATATTGGTCTTAGTCAATTTCTTAAAAATGAAAATGCTCGTTAGGACAGATAATAATTCACACACATAATCAAAAGCAAAAGTATATAAAAATTTCTCTATAGCATACAAAATTGAGCAAATATGTGTACAAAGTTGTTTTTCATATTCTGTCCCTTCATCTTGTTGAAAATAAGTTTAGTCCAAACCAGAAAAAAACAACAACAATAAACAAAAAAGTTTACAGTACGCACTCTCTATTTTTTTCATACCACCAGATCTCGAATAATACGTACTGATTAAAATTAAAGTTCGAAAAAAGTTGGCACCAAATTACTTTCGAGTGTGTTTCTGACAGTTTGCAAATTGGAAAATTGACTTTTAACTTAAACACACATATACATATATTGTATGTATATGTGTTAGTTTGTATACATGAAAAATTCATGAAGTAAAATATATGTTAAAAAACGTACCTACATATTAAAATTTATTGAAATAAATTCTTTTTTGTTGGAAAATAAATTACGTTATATTATGATGTCTGGCAATTTCATAACTTCCAATTGTCGTTTTATAGTGACAACTTTCTTTATTTTGAATTCTCAAATTTTTAAACTGTTAAACTAATATAACGATATTTTATCTGAAAATAGAAGGTTCGTGTCCATTTGGAAGAAACTAAATCCAATTGAATATTTTAACCTAAATCTTGAAATCAAGAAGAAATTTATACCGCCAACTCACTTTTAATATTATTTAAATTATTAAATCTTGGGTGTAGCCTTAAACCAAAAGTAAAATATTACGAATTAAAATTTCAAACTCTTATGGACGAAATAGTTTTTATTTTTAAAATTTTTTTTCTGCCAATTTATCTCCAAGAAAACAGATCTTACGGTTAAAAGAACAATAATTCTTTTATTATATTATTTTCGTCGGTTGATATAAAGCCTACAATAAGTAATCGGATGCCATTATTTTGTTGAAGTCGGTAATACACATACAATTGACAGGTTATGCCGCTAGTACTTAAAAGAATTTAAAAGTTGCCGATAATTGAGAGACTTCCTCGTAAAAGTAAAACTTCAGTGATTTGGTATTTGCGTTTTAATTAATTCAGACACTTTAGTACAATGAAGTAAGCAAACAATAACTGATAAAGGATCAAATAAAATTGTGTAAAATACCGATGAATAAAAAAATGAGAAAACAAATACAACAAAATTATTAAATATAATCAATTCAAGAAATTATTTTTAACAATTATTACATATTAAGAAGGATAACAAAATATTTTATAATGAAATTGTAGCGAATGATTAAATGTCCTCAATCACAATATAAAACGAATATTTTTTTTATCATGATGTATGTTTTAAATTACATGCCACACTCCAAAAACATTGTTTTTCAGCATATAATCAAATTTAAACAATATTAATTATATTTTTAAATTTCTTGAAAATCCTGTCGTCTCGATTTATTACTCATGTGAAAGTACGATTATGTATACGATTGTATATATTTTGTATTTATAAGATGTGTTCATGTATTGCAAAAGATTGACACTAATACTAAACTAATCACATGCCTGTGTAAATAAAACACGTGTTTACTGCTCTTGTTTCATTGTATTTGTTGCCAGTTAATTTTCTCTCACATAAACAAATACACATACACTTTACAACAATAATAACGGTTTTTATTTCAACGTCAAAAATCATAATGTAATCTAATACTAAACATGTGACCAAAACTTACTGAATCAAAAATAAAGTCAGTAACAACTACTTTTGTATCGCATAATAAATATGTATTTAACATTTTTCGTTTGTTCTCAAAAACAAAAAAATAAAACTGGTGCACATATTTCTCTACCACCGTTTGTTAAATGTCATTTTGTCATATAACAAATAAGCAGGTCAAAATCAGCAATAGCAGCAGTTTATTAAATTGTGTTTATTTACTCTTGAGTCACGTGTCTCCATGTATTTAATTAGCTGCTAAACCAAGAGTCCTTTTAATAAAACTCCTTCATAATAAAACAGGCGTTTTATTTTATCTTCCTGTCATTTGTAAAGGGGGCAGGAGGGGCGGCATTCGAATGCTGTCGTTGGTTCTATTGACAGTTAGTTTTGTTTGCAACAAAAGTTGTTTATGCGTATTTAATAAGCAGTTAAATTGTAATATTGTTTCTCTTACCGTTCACAAACAACAAACAACATAAAAGTGTTTTTTTTTTTCTTTACTTTTGTTTGAATTTTATTTTGCTTATAACAAACAAATAAGCCGAAATGTAAATATTGCCGCTGGGGGTCTACAAACAATTTTATTACTTAAAATAAAATATAGATTTAAAATTTTATCTGCCAATTTGTGAGAAAGATTTGGTTTGAAACATATAAAATATATTTTACAATTATTAAAAAGAAAATATGAAAAATTGATTTCACAAAGAAAATTGATAGTTGAATCAAATTTATGAATTCAATTTTTATAATTTAAAGTTTAACAATAATCTATAGAATTGCATATATCTTTCGAAAATATCAAATATCTTTTATTACAGAAGAATAGCCAGAGTAAAAATCTTCATATTCAAATATAAATTCGTATTTAGTTAACGTTGTGACAGAGGTGAACACCTTTTATTAGACGTAGAAGGATCAATTGGAAAGCGAGTACGGAAGCCCTTGCTTCCTAGGACATCACGTGTAAAA
>JACGTJ010017158.1:0-15044 GCA_014858695.1 Chrysomya rufifacies | reverse complement strand
TCATTTTTTGATGGTGGGTATAAAAAATATTTGTAAGTAAATTTAAGTTTAAAATAATATTTTGTTAAAATTTATCTTATTAAAGCTGCTAGTAACAAGATGTTTCCTCTTATCCTTTACATGTTTACATACATACTTAACCCATTTTCAATTTCTAGCAGAATTGCGTTTACGCAACGGTAACTTTGGAGAGTAAAAAAGTTTGGAGGTTTTTATACGTTTGGTAGATTCTTTAGATCTAAATTTTTCATCACAATTACTTAGGCGATATTTGTTCCAAATTCCATTGAGGTCATAGGATAGTGGTAGATAATGGGTTAAGTTAAGATTTTTATATTATTTTATATTTGTCATCCTTATAAAACAAAGAACCAAAAAAAAAAACAAAAAATGGAATGTCATGAATAAAATAAATAAATGAATGAATGAATTTTCTTCTATTTTATAAGAGTAAATTTTCTGTTGTGTTCCTGCTTGACGCTTTTTGACTTTAAGCAGCCGTTGTATCTGTAACAACAACAATAACAATTTTTATTCCTTTATTTTTCATTTCAATATTTTTTAGGTTGTTTTATGAATAACANNGAATAACATTAAATATTTAAGTTTATTTATTTTTCACAATGACAAAAACAACAACAAGAAGAGAATTTGTATGATTTAGCTGTTTTACTCTTTATAAACTACTTGAATTAAGAAAGAGTTTAATGAAGTATATTTATATAATGGGATAAGTTTTTGCAAATGTGATTGTGATTATAATATAAGGTAAAATGTTCTGTTTTAAAACGTAAAAACGATGATTAAGCGATTATTTTTAGGAAAATTAAAGTTTTAAATCCTTACAGTCATACGTAATCACTTTATAATATCGTAAAATATTAAGTGAATCTCATGGTGTTTTTTAAAATTAAATTGTACCTTGATAAAATCATGTAAGTAAAAACCATTTGTGATAATCAAAATTTATTTAATATCTTTTTATCCTCTATTACATTTTCAAAATATAGTCATGATTTTGATGTAGCCAAAATTGAAATATAATCTTTAGTTATTCAGCTATTGTGTAGAAAGTGTTTTTCAACATTATTTTAATATAAATATGTCTGCATTCATATGTTGCATGCAACATTTAAAATAGTTAATATGCTACATTTGTTGCTTTTATTATTGCATGTTTGAACTATTTTCAAACTTATATTTTTATCTTTTTTTATTTCAATTCTTATTTAAGAATGTTATTTTTTCATGTTTTTTTTTTTTGGTTTCCGTACTTTTTAACAAAAATTTATTAACTTGTTTTCTACCCCGAGATTGGATGTTTCTACTGTTGTATTTATTTGGTAAAGGAAATGCCAGATATTTGTTGTTGTTATTGTATTGTTCTGTCCAATGATATTGGTTGGGGTTGGTGTTAGTGCTGGTTTGGATGGTGTAAAAAGATTTTCCCCAACATTTTTTCACTAAAACTTTATGTTGATTTTAATGGATACACTCGAAAGAAAAATGTTTGTAAATTTTAATGGTTGATAAAAAAATAATAATGCTAAGATGTATATAATTTATTATTTGTTTTTCAATAAAAAAATAAATAAATAAATTTCTATTTAATCAATTGTTAATTGTCCCATTAAGCTTATTTTTTAATGTTTTATATTAAATTTACTCTTTGAGTGCATTTTTTCTCATCAAAAACGATGTTGTAGTATATTAAACCATGTTGCAAAATATTTTATTTTATAACTTTTTATAAATTGCATAGTAGACTGAAAAAAATGATGATTATGGCTAACATTTTATAAATGATGGTTGACTAAACGCGATCCTATTACATCCTACACACATGCTAGTCGGAAAATTGGAAAGAAAAAAGCTTCTAAGCCTGATATTAAATAAGAATTATAAATTTAGTCAAAATTGTAACTAACGCAAATACTTTTCATATTACCAGTTTAAAATTTCAATTTAAAAAAATAATAAACATTACTATATTTAATTATGTAACATATTTTTATAGTCGATCCTTTTCTTTTCTCATCTTCTTTCAAAATAAAACTTCTAACTTTTTATTATTCAACGAAAAAAAAAAACCAAGTTGCTAAATAAGCTTTTCATTCCGAATTCCCAACAAAAAAAAAAGTAAGTTAAATTAAATATAAACAATTTATGTAATATTTTTCATCTTTTACTCTAAGAACTCACCGGATATTCCTACAGTACTTGGAAGCCATTGGAATCCTTGGCATAAATACATTAAATAACTCAAAAAATTACAATAGTCTTAAGAGAATTATTTAACAAGTTTACTTGTTTTATTTTTATACATTTTTCTTTTCTCATCTACAGACTTTGAAATGAACTTTAAGTTGAAACAGCAACAGCAACAGCAATAACAAGCAAAAGTTAAGTTCAACAAAAATTAAAATAACAAAAATTGTTTTTATTTATTTTATTAGCAAAACGAAAAGATATAAACATTTTTTACTTAAAGTTTGTCTAGTTTATCAATTTGTAGCTTTAAAAGTAGTTAAAATATATTTTATGAAAATTTAAATAATCTCTCCAAACTTAAATAGCATTTACTCATATTGATTCCAACAATTCACATCAAATATTCGCAAAAGGATTGAGTTTTTCATTTTCATTTTGAGGGTTTTGTATAACATGTTGGAAATGACGTTGATGTCGATGATGATGACGATGTCGTTGGTGTTTTTTAAACATTGAGACCAGAGAATTAATGAAAGGAAGAAATCCTTTTCTAAAGTCATTGCATAACGTTAGGTAGGAACGTTTAAAATAGTTGTTTCTATAATGAACGAATTCATTAACATACAGTGGTTCGTTAACTGATTTCCTTTTTTCTAAAAGTTATTTGTTATTATAGATTTTTGTATGATATTTTTTTTTCACGTATAAACAACAAGACCTTAATAAGAAATAAAATTGCGATTAACATTTCCATTTAACTCAGTTTTCGTTAAGCGGAAATATCACTGTATTTTAAAAAAAGAGTATAAGTACAATACACTTGCAAAACTATCTACATTGAATTCCTTAAAAATAAAAAATAATAAAATTAAGAAACGTTTTTTTTAGAAATTATTAGTTTTTTTATAGAATAATAATCCAAATACTTTGATGAAAGGTTTGTCATAAAATATTTAAAATTTTCTTTAATTACATATTTATTTTGATTTTATTTACAATATAGAAAATATTTCGTAGGTAACATACTTAAATATGCGAATATATATACTTGGGTCTAACATGTATATTCTCGGTCCCGTCTATATTTTAATCGGAAATAACTATGTCTGTTTGTTTCTGTTTGGCGACAATATTTCTCCTTTGGTTGTTTAAATCTTGTGTAAATTCATTTCGACCAAGTCAAACAATGTTTTCTTTGTTTTAAAATCTATTTGAGATTTAATTTTTCTTAGTGTATTTTAAAGTGAATGTAATTGTGAATGGCATATATGGAAAAACCATATCATTATGATACGGGTTTTGTACTTTTACTTATACACTTAATCATTTGCACTTATACACTCGCAATTGACAAACACACAAAAGTATAAGATTTTAACTTCAACATACAATAAATGATGCACTAAATGTGATTAAATTCTTTTCATATAACCGTTTTTATTTTTCACGCATACTTTAAAAAAGGTGACCAGATTAATATCAAAAATATTGGATACATATCATGAAAAATATTGGATACATACAGTCATCTATCACTGATATAATATTTCATTTTGGCTTAAATAAATTTATGGTCACTCTTTTCTTTCTTTCAATTAGAATAGAGTTTCTATGAGTATTGAAAACCTTTAGGATTTAAAAGATAAACATTCGAAATTATTGCAAAAGCAAAAGATAATACATTTTTAATAACATTATCCACAACCACTTTTTAACTTTTATAACATATTAAAAAAAAAAAAAAAGAAAATGAAGAAAAATTTTAACAAAATCCTTTATATTTCTAATTACATATTTAAAATAAAATTATTAATATTTATACTCACTAACCTCTTGAGCTGAAATGTTGCCAAATAAAGATTCTTCCTCGACAACTACAAGCAAACACTCAGTCAGTTTTTCCTTAAGCTTCAATTATGTAAATTTATTCTTTTGTTTTAATGTTCTAGAAAAAATATTTTTGAAAAAATATTTTTTTTTTTTTTTTTGAAAATGTCGGTTCTTATACTCAAATGAGGTTTTAAGTTGGTTAGTGGCCGATAGAGTTTTGTGTAGATAATTCCAACAGTAGTATTTCCTTTAGTCAACCCTTCTATTAAATGTCCTTAAACTAACTAACGACTGAATGAAAGTAGAATGTTGTGCTTGTTATTACTCCGTTCTGCTTGTTAAATTCGAATTATAAATGCGTTGGTTGGTAGTTGGTTGGTTTGTATTTTACAGATATTTATCTTTTAATAGCTTCTACAACAAGATAACAAGATGAAAACCAAGATGAAGCTGAACGAAAAAATTTTATAAATGAAAACGTTAACGTAAATATTGTTAATGTTAATGATAAACGTGAATCTGTTTTCTATTTTGGAAATGTTTTTTGTCGTGGGTATTGATGTTTCTGCAAGGAAAAGAGAAAAGAAGAGAAAAAAAAAAGAAATTGAAAATGAAAAATTACAATTTTCATAGTTCAGGTAATTTAAGTTTTTTTTTTTTCATTATTTTGTTTGGCTCTAGTCTATTATTAAATTACTTTTTAATTGCAAAGTTCAAGTTATTTTTCGATATTTTCAAAGGATAAAATTAAATGTAGAACGAGATGAATGTGGGGGGTTTGAATAGTGTTTCAGGAATAAAACCTGATATATTTCTTAAAAATATTCACTGCTTAGACTTTCAAATAGTCTACATATTAAATTAAATTTCTTCATAAATTATATTCCGTTTAAATTCTTTTTAAATTTTTCACCTTATGATTATTTTCTACACTCTAATCATTATGTGTTAATTTATTGATTTTCTTTGTATTTTGAAAAGTAGAAAGAGTTTTTCTATTCGTATCATTTTAACATCAACATAAGTTATTTTTTTTTCTTTATTTTTTGTAATAATTGTTTATTTTACTGTTTATTGTTAAAAGTTTTGTCATTTGAAAAAGTGAAAAACCTTTTTTGTTATCATTTTATTAACACCTCTTTAGATCGGTTAAAGACAACCTTTTTAATGCCACAATTCTTAACACCTTTTAACAGAAAAACAATACGGGCCAAATACAAATGAATGAAACCATGTGGGAATTATGGTTACTAAGTAAATGAAGATTCAGATGCCCTAAATACAAGAGAATGTATGATTTCGATTTATAAAGAACAACTTGTATATGCAATTTGATTTTTATGAATTATTTTATTAAACAAAATAACTTTTTGTTAATATTAATAATATTTCGTAGATTTGTATTATTCAAATAATAATATGTTATCATACTTATAGCTTCCATAAAAAGGTTTATTTAAACTTTTGCAAATATTAGTACTTTTACTTATTTTATGTCTTCATCACTTTATTGTAACAGAATTTCAAGAGCCTTTAACATCATTACCAAGTAAGTAAATATATCTTTACAACTATGATTTCTATATAAACATAATGGTGGCCATAACAATAGAAATTTCCGCAATATTATTACTAACATCTAAAAGCACATACACCTACAAACAATAAATAATGAGCAACATTTTCAATATACCACTACTTGAGAAATTATTCATGGATAAAATTGTTTATATTAAAATACACAATAATAGTGAATAAAATAAATATAAGTATGTATGAATGTATGTACGTATATTACTTACGTATCTTGATATTCGGACAACTATCAAGATAAGTATTTATCAGATTGTTTTACAAAAAATTACTGCCACATTAACTTAAACATCTAACAGACAAAAGATATACTTACATACAAACTCAATGCTAAGTAAACACTTATTTATAGTACATACATATGTATGTACATAAATATGTAGTTGCAACAACTTCTTAACTACTTGTAGCTTTACTTATTTACTACTTCTAGCTACTTGGTACTTAAAAGCATGACACATTTAACAACAGCCAACAATCAAAAATTTGCAACACTCTAAGCGGGCCTTTAAGTGTTTTAATACGGTTTTGTTACAGTAAGCAGAATATAATGAAATATTATATCTTTTTTCCTCAGGGGTACTCAATTCTAGCTTCAAATGAAATTAAAAATGTTGTAAAAATAAATGTTGAACAAAAATATACCTAAGAACCATATGCTTATTTTTCATAAGATCTATAAAATTTTAAAATTTCTTTATAGGCTGTAAATAAAAGTTTTTAATTGTCGTTAATATTACTAACACTCATTTTGTGAGTGTTTTTCAAGTACAGCAGACGTATTTTTTTCACGGAATTTTAACTTATTTTGCAACATAAAAAACTTTAAAATATTATTTTTTTGTAAATAAATTTCATATTAACAAAGGTTTTTTTTCTTATTGTTTTAAAAGTGTGTACTAAAAAAGATTTTGTTTTGAGTTATGAATAAAGAAGTCTTTTTTTTTCTGTTCAGATTTTCAATATTTACTTTTTTGTACATTTAGTACTTTTCTCCATTTTTAGTACCTTTTGTTTGTAAAAAAAAGAAATTTTTTTTAATTAGGGGATATGAGAATCTCAATCCTTGACTATTTTTACCTCCTGAACATTAGAATTAAAAAATACAGGATTTTGAACAGGGGACCAATTTATATGTCAGGGGTCTGAAATATGTCAATCGGTGAGTTTTTTCACCTAATTAGAATAATTAAAGATCAACAGTTTAAAATGTCTCTGAACAGCAACATTGCTTTTAAATGTTTATTGTATTCTTGATTTCTTACTTATTTTTATTATAAAATATTTTGCTTAAAAATGAAATATTTTATTTAAAAATATAAAATATCACTTAGTACACACACTTTTTTCTAAAGTTTATGAGTTGGCGTTGTTTGGCTTACTTTTGTTTTGATATTTTTTTTTATTTTACTTAAAGATCATTTCGCTTAGATACGAGTAAAAACTTATACTTCTACTTATTTATTATTTTCTTTTGTAATTTTAACAGTTTTTCTTTTATATATTTTTTCCTTTCTTCGCTATTGTGAGTTCTTTTGTAAGACCTTATCTATAACTCATTCATTCTTTCAGTTATACTTTCATTCATACAAATGTTTAGGAGGTTTGAAGATTTTAAAGGAAAATAATTTAACCGCTAGAATATTTTTTATTGAAAAAAAAGATTAAATCTTATTTGTCTAGGAAGTATTTTGAACGGTCATATTATGCTTCCAGTTTTCGTTTAATAAATTTAATAGGAATTTTTATTGTTTTTTGCATTTAGAAAATAAATATTTTATATTTCGGGAGATTTATATAGGGTATTTTAAAAGTTTCCCTTAACCTTCATGTTTTTTGTCAAAAAAAAAAATTGTAGACTTTCATTGCAAATTTCCATTTAAATCGAAATTCATTTGATTCATTTTTAGTAACGTCAAAATCTGAAACTTAAAAAAGCATAATAAATTGAAAATCATGTATTTTTATTTTTCAATGGTCGTTTAAAATTCTTTTCAAGTCAATTCTTTGTTTTTTTTTGTACTTTAATGGTTTAAGATCTTAGAAGTTAAGTAAATCTTAAAATCTGTTTTTGAAAGCTTGCGTTGTTGTTTGTTTAAGATACTTGGTTTAAAGAAAAAATTTAATATAAAAATACCTTCACTTTTTATTTGGATTCAATTTTATTATTATTATTTTTTTTTTTTTTTGCAATGAAATGAAAAAAGACATGACAAAATTAAAAGCGACATCAGTTTTTGTCGCTATTGTTTTTTCTGTGGCTGACCGCAATTTTTAATGTCAGTCAAACATTCAATTTAACTAACATTTAGTTTAGTCCATTGACTTGTTTAAAAGTGCAATAAAAGTAATAAAGAAAAGTATATGTTAACAGAGGAAAATGTCAGAAAAAAATTGTTATTAGCTTACAGCTAACAAAGTTTGGAGCTTAATATGTTAAAAAAAAAATAAATATTTTAATAAAAGAAAATGTTATGTTGAAAATCTGAAAACATTTGTACAACCACGATATTAGAGAAATTTTTAGAAAATTATTTGAAAAATTTACTTTATAGAAAATTAAAAGAAAAATTTGAAATTTCGTTTTTATTACCATACAAATTTAATAAAACTTTTTTCTCTATAAAATCTAACATGATTAATATGATTTCAACGTTCATTACAAATAAAACATTTCATTACAATTCCCATTTAGTTTATTTTAAATAAATATATAGTATATAGTATTAAGCTCTTCTTTGCGTGAACAATATTTAGTTCCTCAGAAGAACTGTTTCTGAATATTCAAAAAATCAACAATTTTAATGAAAATGTAATTTGGTTGTATATATGATTTTAAACATTTGACTTAGGTCGTTTATAGTTAATCGACCTGCTATGTTATCCATTATCATTACTTTCTAACCTTAAAAAATCAATTTACTTTCTAACCCTGTTTTTAGGTAACATAAACATCATCTGCTAAAGTTCTTTTTCTCCTCCATCAATACATGGTAATTTATTTGCTTGTCTTAACAAAAATAAAGATGAAGCCACATCTAACCAATTTATATTTTGTTGTATTTTGCAGTATCTTTTGCAATTGATATTCTATAATTAAAGACACCAACAATATTATTTTAGTCATTTATTTTGTAATATTGAGAAAAGATATAAAGTCATGGGTCAGGTCAGAAGAAAAAACAGCTTAAAGATAAATTGCCATCAATATTGTAAGTAATGTTTATGTTTTTATATTTCCTTTGCCCCCTCTCAATTTTACAAGGAATACACTTAAAATGTTGAGGAGAATGAGGATTACGTAAATACATTTATCACTTTACCTTAAGTGATTTCGCATAACACACTAATTTACCTTTAAGTTTTCTCAACACGTAGTAGCCATTTCAGAATAAATTATAAATTACTGCAAAAAAATTAAAACTTTATTTATTATTGCGCCACATATTAGACTATAAAACTACAAATTTTATTAACGAATGTTAATTCCAAAAATTCCCATTACTAGTTCCTGTTAATGAAAACAGAATTATATAGCTTTCGCTATAAATTCCATATGTAAATTGACAAAATCTTTGCCAACAAAATATAATTAAAATTAACTAGATAGAAAAAAAAACAGAAACTGGAATGAGTTTGTATTGTTAATGCTCAGTCACAATGTTTAAGTACTTAATAAAAAAAAAACAAATGATGTAAAGAAAATGTTGAAATGGAAGAAGCAAAGAAAAACTAAAAATATGTATATAAAAAACCATACAACAATATATTTTATTTGTTATTTTGAAGGCTTGTCCCATAAAATTAATAAAAATAATACAATCAAATTTGTAAACACACTCATATACACACTTTCTAGTACACAGCTAAATACAGTTGAAAATGGCAACAACAACAACAACAACAACAATAAAAAGAAAATTTATTTGCGGAAAACTGTGATATTTATAAAAGGAAATCATTGACTACCGAAAACAACTGAGAGGGAAAAGATGGCGTTCTTACATTGTTGTAATAAACCACACGTTAAATGACAGTGAAACGTTTTCAAAGTTTATTTTTGCCAAACGGTAAAATGGGCTGGCAGAACAGATACTGAGAATTTAGGAATTTGGGGGAAATGAACAGCACAACAAAAAGAAAGACACTCACTCACTCACTCACGTAGAAATAGGTTGTGGTATGCAATGATGTACTTATTTTACATTTATTGTACCAGCTATACAATATCATCAACAACGTCATCATCATAATCATCATTATTTCCATAACAATTTGTCTGTATTCTTTCTTTATTGGAGCCGGTAATGTTGGTATGATAGAGAAGTTTGTGGTAGTTATGATGATGTTTGCCAAGTGTTTGTGATACCACAACAATGAGTAGATTTTAAACTTATTATACTGATACTTCAATGTTTAAATAACAACTAAAATAACATTTTAGTTCATTATTACAAAACAACATGATAATGATGAAATATGTACGTGTCTCTTTGAGTTTGTTACTACAATCACACAAATATGTCAAACGTTTAGCTGGTGGTTTGTTTGGTTAAACTTACTGGCTGGCGCTTTTTGATGAATAGTGTTGATGGGCAAAGACAAGGAACGCAATGTTAGTGACGACGTGCTGGTGGCAGAGGTGGCGTACTAAATATTTGATCAACGACACAATACCTTGCATCTATTCTTACACGCACTCAAACATTTTTTGTATTTTTGAGATTCCTAAAAAAATGTAAAGTATGTGTACAACAAATAAAAAAAAGAATTGTACAAGCAATCATGAAAATAAAACGAATGAAAGAAATAAGAACACGAATACATTGGTGACAAAAACTACAAACAAACAACATTGGGAATAAGAATTATAATAATAATGATGATGGCAACATCACGTCATGATTTTCTGGGTTTATTGGTTGATGTGTGTGCGTATGTGTTGTTCACGTATTCGTATCAATGTAATTTAAATAACCGAACGAACTAAATAACAAACGCGATTAAATGGCATGGAGAACTAGACTACACATAAATACAAAATACACTTTTAAAATTATATATACAAGGTCAATCGAAAAATTATCATCGCCCTTTTCGAATTTATTTGAAGTGCGGAAATTTTTGTGTTTTCAAAATGTTCTTTTGAAGACTTGGAGTTTTACTTCTATTTATGAAAATAATTGGCTTTTCTGGTTATGAAAATGTTGCACTTTTCATTATTTTGACAAAAGTGTTTGGTACTTTTTTGTAGTTCGGTCCTTTTAAGGATAGAATAGGTAAAATTTATATGTATATAATTAATAATTTTTTGAGAGCACATTTAAATTTGTAACAAACGAAGGTAAAAATTTAATTTATAGAGCACTTGTTACTAATCGGAAAAAATATAAATAGAAAAAAAATCGGACTCTAAATTTAACACTTCTTTCGTGTCCTCTTTATTTAAACACCTATTTATGAAAAAGGGATACAAAATTATCTTATTTTAAAAAAGTATCAAAGTGATTAAAACTATGAGAAACGTAAATAAAAGTCTAAAGATCTTAAGTCCAGCAACGAAATGTAAACCTAATGAGAAAAAATAGTGTTTTATGCTTATCAAACGTTCGCCTCAAGTCCATAAAATACATTTTTCCGTGTGTATCCGAATTACATAAAAACGTTGTTTGTGTTTAAATATAAATTTGTAGAGAATGTTTATATTTGCGATGATACGTACACTATATGTATGTTTTGTTGTTGTTACTAGTTCTGCTACTGATTATATGTTGTTATTGTTACTGTTTACATTGTGTGTTTAGTTTTAAAATACAATAAATATTGATGAGTTTTTGTGTATGGATCTCTACTCCCTCCTTTTACATTTGACTAAAAAGTAAAACATTATTTTAATACACTCCGTATACACATAAAAACAATAACAATATACTACTCTAAAAGCAGGCCAACATTAAGAGGAACGGATGAACAGACGGACTTACGAATGTATAGTATCTATGTATGTAAAAAAAAGACGTGCAAACAAGCGTTATTGAGAGGGAAATTGTTTCGGGTAAAAGAACATTAAATATCTATATCAATAAACTTATTTGAGTCGCTTCTTTTTTTTTATTATTTTAACATAATACTCTTGAACCCAACACAACATTTAAGGTATCGAGCCACAAAAATTTTATTACAAACACACACATACATATAAACATAAGCACCCAGAAAACACAGAAAGGTTGAAAAGATATTATTTTTAACTTTTGTTTATAAAACAATAAATCAAACTGGTTTCCAACATTAAAGAAACTTTAAAATTTTGCGTTTGACTTAAATTTTTTAATAAAATTTTTTTTAAAAATTGGAAAATTATTTAAAAAGTATCACACAAAAATTATATTTATAGTAGTAGCAGTAGCTACAACTCACAGTCGAGGAACACATTTGACAACATTATGATTGATTACTCGTCTTCTTATTGAGAAATTGTTCTCAATTTATTGAGAAATTGTTTTCAATTTAATATTAAACGTAAGTGTTTGCTGGGATAATACAATTTGTATGTATGTAAGTTTTTATATGTATGTGTTTTAATATCATGTATTTGAATCGCCTATGTGGTTGTTATGTTGTAATATTGGCGACCCAAGACCACGACCTCTGCTAATGAATTATTTAGAGAACTACTTTCTGTTAAATTTTTCTTTATTTTATTCTTCTTTTTATTTTTGCAGGAATGTTTTGTTTCTGATATTTATAAAATGTAACAGTGGGAGCTATAGAGGATATAACTAGAAAAAAATGTTAGACATTTTGCTTTTATTAGAATGTATACATTTGTAAACATTAACTAATTCGCAACATGTTAACATGTAATTAGCAACATGTTGACATGTGATTAGCAACATGTTGCTGGTAATTAATGTCAGAGGTTTTTTTTATAGTTTGTAGAGGTATTTCAAAATACATGCGTATTAAGAAAAATTTGTTGGATTTAAATTTCAAAACATTAAGAAATTTAAATTAAATTGGCTTCATTTACTTACAAATGTCAAAGTCCTTTTTTCTAATTACGTTAATCCACTTACAATTCCAAACAATGACTCATTTATATTAAGGAACTAAATTTCTTTAACTTTCTCAAATTGTCTTGTCTGTTGAATTTATTTGAATTGCAAAGCCCCTCATATGCTTTTAAAAGACTTTCGTTAAGGATTTCATTACACTTTTTCTACTTTTGTTCTTGTAGTGTAAATTTTATAAAAAAACCAACTCTTAACGTACTCGTTTCTCATGAATATATTTACTCATGTAACATACAAAAATTAAATGAAATGAAAAAGTAAAAAACATTTCCTTTTTTTTCAAGAGCACGGCGGATTCAAACAAAGAAACAAAACTTAAATAAAAATAAATATAAATAGGAAAATAAAATAAAAGAAGTTAAATATATAGAAGAAACTTAATCATCAGACAATAACATGATGTAAAATGACACTTGTTTAAATATTAGACAAAAAGTAGAAAAAAATTGAAATAAATGAGGAAGAAAAATAAAATGAGAAAAAAACAGGAAAAAGTGAAATACAATTTAAATTTGAAATAAATACGCACTCTGCAGAAAGTCTGTTTGTACAATTGTATTATACACGTTTCGTTATTATAATTTTTTTTTTATACAAATACACATGTAAGTGTTAAAATAAATGTATCTGTTTCTTGTTAAACCAACTTACAATGTCAACATAAGTGAGTGAGTGAACGAGTGACTGAGGTTTATACTTATTTAAAATCGCAGCAAGTGTTACTGTCACAACGTGCGAGGTGTTTTTAAAGACAGTCACGAATAAAAATAAAAAAAAAAAAACTTTATCTGAAAACTCTTTCTTAAGCCAAAATAAATAACAATTTAAACAAGAGGAAAATAATAAAAAAAAACATTAAGAAGAAAAAAAAAAAACAAATTATTTGTTTGTTCTTCTTTGTATTCATTCATGCACATTCATAGTTAAATCATCAACGTCATCATGATCATGAACAACATTACCATCATTTTATTTGCATTAAATAAACATTATTTGACTTTTACTTTAGGATTTTAACAATTTTTTTTTCGAAACTTTTACATTTAATTTATTTTTTGAAAAAAAAAAAGACCGAAACGATGTGCCAGCATTAATGTCTAGAAAATACCCTAGTAAAAAGAGTCTTCGGAAAGTGGATTACATCAAAGTATCAATAAAACCATCTTCTATCGAGAACAACTTTTTCGGACGAAAGAAACTTCCATTAAATTTGAAGAGCACACTTCCAGTAGTGACGCCTAAGAGTCTTTTTTCTATACAGTTTTGTGATTTTGTGTATTTTTTTATTGTGATATTTTATTGTGATATGTATTCGATTTTTTAACATATGATGTTAACATTATATTTTGTAACTTAGATTTTTATTCAAACTTAAGAATAATAAATAAAATTATCATTATTTTTTTTTAATTTTTAACAATTATACATAAAATGAAAACTTGAATCTATTCTTAATTAAATTATTTTAAATTACCTTTCATTTACGCAATATATATTTAAAATTTTCTTCATATTTCATAAATATGTACAAAAAAAACCGAACATTACTTAAGTCAATTTTAACATGATTACATAATCTTGCAAACAATCCGGCGAAACACACATACGCAAGACTAAATGTATTTTTTCCTGTTAAATTCTAATAAGTGGCCCTAAATTGATGGCAGCAATATGTTTGTTGTTGTAAAATTGAAATAATATACACGACAATCTTCCAGAAGACACTTACAGGTGACTTTTTGGAAGACTATCAACATATTGGCATTGATATTGTTAAGAAATCAAATATATTTTTTCTGAAAAAAATGTTTAAAATGATCTTGCCAAAAATTAATGAAAATTTGATTTATTTTTGTTTAATTAGAAAATATATATTTGATTAAAAAATAAATAAATTTCATTTTATTATTAATTAAAATATCATATAAAATTAAACATTCTTTAAAATGAATTTATTTTGTGTTTTCAAAATCATTGAATAGATAGAAAATCGAAGGATTTTCAAATTTAATTCATTTCATTTTAACCAGAGAGATTCCAAATTATGTAATACAAACAAAATTCATTTTCTTGCAAATATTTTTCTTACAATACAAAAATATTTTGCCTAAATTCATTTTAATAATAATTTTTCATATTTATTTTTCCAAATAACTAATTGCTACTAATCATGAGTATTTTTAGAAATTATTTTATAAAATGCAAACCCCCAAATTAGACGCCCATACATGACACACTCGCCGCTTGTAACCAACAGACATAATTAATTATTTATTTATTGTTTTTATTTATTACACTCAATTTCAGTTTTTATACCCACCATCAAAAAATGAT
>JACGTJ010017156.1:0-10741 GCA_014858695.1 Chrysomya rufifacies | reverse complement strand
GATAATTTGTTAACCAATATTATTTGCAAAATTCTTTTTACCTTAAAGTAATACGCCATTAAATTGATATGCTGTTATTTAATTACTTATTTTAATACAAATATTTAAGGAAGTATTAAAATAGTAATAAGTGTGTAATTAATAAATGAACTAAATTATTTCGCTAAAATGTTTACTAGACCTAAACTTATATCAACAAACTGGTATTAACTAATAGTTCTAAAGTTTTTTAGAGGTAATCGTTTTTTTTTTTTTTTTTTTTTTGTCTAAATTAGTATTTCGTTATTGTTAAACTTAAAAATAGTTGTATTTTAATCAAATGCGTTCTCGCTTTCGAATTATATCAAATATGATTAAAACTGAAAAACCTTTTATAATATTGCAATCAATGAAATGATACGAACATTATCATATTTTTGTTTCATAAAACTTCCAAATGATTTGGTTAATCATGTTTTTTTTTTATAATTTTCAAATGATTTCATTACAATTCCCATTAAGTGTATTTAAAAATAAAATATATTAAATAACAATAACATGTATTATTTAATCATATTTATGATTCCATTTGATCATTTTCATGGTTTCACTTGAACATTTATATGATCTAATTTTATCATATCATGATCATATTTGATCATTTAATTTTAACAAAATTTTCATTTTATTCTAAAGGGTCATAGATGTAATTAAATGGAATGATATCATGATTAAATAGAATCGTAAATATGATAAATGGAATCTAAACAAGCTTAAATGGAATCATAAAAATGATAATGTCAAACCGTATACATGAACGATTGAGATCATAACTTGATTTATTGGATCATTCTACGATTAATTGAAGTATTAAAATGATCAGCTGGAACATTTTAAGGTAAAACATAGTAATAATATGTTAAATTCTAATTATTGTTTTATAAAAATCATTATAAAAACATCGTACTTTTACAAAATGGAATCATAATAATGATGCTGGGATCATTTTGGTTAGTTCTCAAAATCATTGTAATAATTTGTTCAATCATAATATTATGCTTTCGAATATGATTTGAATAAACATATTTTTTCTCTGCATCCTTTTAATGCGTAATCATATTGTTATTTTATTAGGTTATATAATTCCGTTTAATATAGTTTATGAAAGCCAAACTTTTCAGTACTTGAAAAAAATTTTTAAATAAGTATAAAATCTTTTTAATTATCATACTTTTATAATGGGAAGCAAATTTTCGAACCATTTAGTTGAATAAAATACGACTTTTCAATTACTCATGAGTAAAGTAACAAATTTGTTTAAATTTTCAAAACGTTCATCATTAGGCAACTAAGCGTTTAAAAATCCTATTTCATTTTCTTATATAATTTCAAATTTTAAAATAGAAAAATTCACTTCAATAGTGGAGTCATGTTTACTGACGCATCTATAAAAAGGCAACTTTGAAAATAATTTTTTGATTAAAAAAATTAGGTTCACATTCGAAAGGAATAGATTTAGATTTATAAGCAATTAGAAAATTTGCTCTTATTAAGAGGTTTATATATATTAGGAGCTTCATATCCATATTAACTTTCATGAAATCAAATTGTGGACAGTCTGGTCAAATCGTATTTTGAAAATAATTTTTCATGCTAAATTATAAGCTTTACATTGGAAACAAATAGACGATGATATCATTCAGATTAATAAATAATAAGGAAATTTATAAACAATAAGAATCATAGAGTGCAACAAAATTCCAATAAAGAATCTCATTCTTGAAAAAAAAAGATTTTATTCTTTAATCTATATAATATATAAAATTTTACAGAGATAATTTATACAATATTTCTAAAATTTTATCCTTGTGTACCGGCATTAAGCTTCTTTCTTATGGCAGCATTACCGGCAAGTATTTGCTGAAGTCTTTCCCTTTGTTTATCAATGGATTGTCTTCTTTTTTCCATGATTTCATTTCTATTCTTAATTTGTTGTTCTCTCTTGTTATTTTCCACACGTAAATTTTCAATTTGTGTTTGTCTTTTCTGATTAGCCAAATATTCCTTTTCAATGAGTTCTGTCATATTCTTGATTTCCTCACGTTGTTTTGCAATGAGTTGACGTCTTTTTTCGTTTTCAAGTTGTAAAGTGTTACTACTGCTAGTGGGTTGCTTAGTAGTTGCTACGGGTTTCTTGGTAGTAGCAGCGGGTTTTTTTGTAGTTGTAGCAGGTCCATCACTGCTTGGTGGATCATCGCTTGGTGGATCATCACTTGGTGGATCATCACTTGGTGGATCATCACTTGGTGGATCATCACTCGGTGGATCATCACTCGGTGGATCATCACTTGGTGGATCTTCTGGTGAAGGATCCTGAGCGTATGTTAAAGCTAATAGCATACCAAATATAAAGATTTTGGAAAATTTCATATTTTTTATAAATAACAAAATTTTATGTTATAAATCAAATAAATTTTGAAATTTAACTGAGTATTTAAAATGATAATAATGCTATTTATGTATGTTAAAAGCTATTTTTCAAAATTTTCTCTATCAGAGAGATAATTGTAAAAATGGTGCTACTAACAAATAGTTTTTATGTGTATCTACGCGTGTTTTAAATATTTGTATTAGGTTCATTATTTTAATTGACGTAAAGCAAATATTTATCTAAATGTTTAAAATTAAATTTTTAGAAAATTTTGTTTTCGAACTTTATTTATTTAAAAATGTATATTCTGATGTTAGATTTATGTAAAGTATAAATCATAGATGATAGATAATACCTTCAAGTACCTAAGTATGTTGTCAATAAAACCTTAGTCTAAAAGTGTATTAGTAAATTTTTAATTGAAAACAAAAGTAAATCTATTAACTGTGGATTTTTGTTTTTGTATTAAAGTGTTTTTGTTCTTGCATTTTTGGTTAACATTATTTGAGTAACAGATTTATATTAAGCTACAGTCAAGATTATTCATAGAAAATATTCAAATGTTTATGTCGTTATCCACTTATAATTGTTTGAAAATTAAAGTAAAAGATTTTGGGATTTCGACATCAACGTTAAAGTCCGATACTCCGATACAAAGTTCAAAAAACTTAATATTCAAACACATTTCTTAACTATGGTTATTAGTCTTTCATTATATAAAAGACTTCTGTACACATATGTTTCCCTATTATAAATGCGATAATTTAGTTTAGTTATATTGGGAATCCTAAGGATATAGAAAAAATAGTTATATATCTGGATTTCTCACTAAACTTTTAGCTAAAAAAATAGTCTTATATAAATGGCATACATTCATTACAAATGTGAATTTGTAAATTTACTGTACATGAAATCCGGTCAAATAAAAAACTGAATTACGTATATCCTTGGATTTTTCGTTTTATCCAGCACATTTTTATTTACCGGGAAAAGGTTTTAAAATTTCCGAAATCGCGCAGTTATATTTTAATTATCTAAATAATTTATTAATAATATTATAAAATATTAAAAATTTTGTTTATTAGTTAAATGAATTAGTTTTTTTCCTTACAAAATTCTTTACAAAATTTCTCACCAAAATTCATATTTTGTATGAAAAATAAAAAATGTTCTTGGTTAAATGAAGTAATGAAGCAAAAATATTTACAATCTATGATAAGGCAATATCCCGTTTTTATACCATACCACCATAGGTGGAGAGGGTATACCGTTCGACTTAGAATCACTTTCTTATTCGGTTTAACGATGTCCGTCCGTACGTCTGGACGGCTGGCTGTCCATGTAAATGTATTTAGCAAAGTACAGGTCGCAGTTTTAAAGCTATCGTCTTCAAATTTGACACAGATTATTATTTTGGATCAGGGACGAAGCCTATTGAAATTGGCCTTGATCGGTACATTATTTCTCATGGCCCCAGTACAAATGTCCTCCCAGAATGGCCCATAATGTATATAAATTTCCTATTTATGGGTATAATTTATTGAAATTGAGCATAAATATAACTTATATGAATCTAAACTTACGTTCCAAATTTCATTCCAATTGGTCTTATAGATTACCTAGCCCATACACAAACGTATAGAGTCAAAAACAAAAAAAAAAAAATCGGCTGAAAATAGATTATCAATTGTTTTCTTATTATATTACTCAATTGAAAAATATATGCCCTTATACCTCCTCTTAAATTAAAAGCATTTTATTCTACTGTTTAACTTCTACGATGGATTGTATTAAATATATAGAAAATTTAAGAAAAGACTATAAACTTCTTAATACATAAGATGCCATGTTTCAAATACGGCAAACAATATGTACAAAAGTAAAACAAAGCATATTATTTTAGACATTTTATTAATGATTAAAAAGTAAAAGTATTAATTGTATATTTATCTAACACAATTTAACCTCTATTTGCTTGTTGCCTTTGCAACAATGTATTTAATCTTTTTCTTTCGGCTAAAGCTTTCTGGATCTGTGTTTGCAATGTTTTCATATTTCTCTCTTGAATCTGGAAATTCTCATTTTGTTTTTTGATATAAGCTAATTGCTGCTGACGAAGAGTCTGTTGTTTCTTCAAAACGGCTAGTTGATTTTTCTTGATATTTTGTTGTTGTTTCCTTTTAGCGGCTTGTTTCTTTAGGGTAGCTTGTTGCTTCTTCAAGATGGCTTCTTGCTTTTTCTTAATTTCTAAACGTTTCTTTTCCAATTCTTTGTTGTTAGTGTTAGTTGCAGGCTTCTTAGTGGTTCCAGCAGGTTTTTTTGTAGTTGCAGCTGGTTTCTTTGTTGTAGCTGGAGGATTACCACCAGCTGGAGGATTACCACCTGCTGGGGGATCACCACCAGCTGGTGGATCGCCGCCTGCAGGAGGATCACCGCCTGCTGGAGGATCGCCGCCTGCTGGAGGATCACCACCTGCTGGAGGATCACCACCCTCTGGAGGATCACCACCCTCTGGAGGATCACCACCCTCTGGAGGATCACCGCCCTCTGGAGGATCATCTTGGGCAAATGCCAAAGACAATACAAGACCAAAAATTAAAAATGTTAAAAACTTCATTTTCCTTGCACTTCTCTCTTGGTTATAACTTCAATGTAAATTCAATGAAACCTTGAATTTGACTATAATTTTCAATGTCAAAATTCACTATATATAGCAAAAATTTTGTAAATTATTCTTATTTTGCAGAATTCATTTTAATTTAACACGTGCCAAATTTGTTAGATTTTTAATTCATTACTCTTATCTATTTATTTAGTTGTTTTCAATTATATAGTTCAACAAATATTTATAAAAAATTATGTTCAAATAATTTAAATGTAAATATTGTTGTAAGAAATTTACCGTTTAATGACTTGTTATTTCTTCACTTTAAGACTATTGTTTATTAATAGTATAGCGATTATCTAGTTAATGTTCAATAGATGGGAGATAATAAATAATCTTGTTTTCAGTTTTTAAAGTCCTTGTCCTATTCTTTTATATAATTTTTCATTTGATTTTTGGTATTTTAATAACATTTTACCACTTTTATTTCGAAAAATTAAAGAGTGTTCAATTTGCTCCACATTAGTTTTGTGATAAGATTCTAAAATACCTACAAGTATGTATGTCCGTCTGTCAATTGCAATCCCATTAAGGATCGAATGGTTCAAGCATGTTGAACTATATTTGGCCATAACTGTTGCCTAATATAATCAATGTATAAAACATTTATAAACTAAAAGCCATTAAACAGACCAAACAGTAAGAATTTAAGTAAAAACTTGAATATATAAAATAAGCAATAAGCACCTTTTTCGTTTTCTACCAACTTCCCAAATAAGTTCAATTTCGAAATTCACTTAAATTTTCATTTCATTGTGTTGAAGATCTAGTAGCAAGAAATATTCAATCCTGTTTTTCGAATATCCTTTGACACTTCATTATTCTAAAGAATTATCTTTTTTTGTACATGGTATAATGTGTTTGTGCGGATGTTTCCAATACTTTCTCCTGGCTGTTAATGTAAACTATTTGATCTCAATATAGGTTGTAATTTAGATGTTAACTTTGGCACAATTTTTTTTTTTGCCCAAGGACGAAGCCTATTGAATTTGGGCATACTCATTGTTATTCTCGTAACTCTTTCAAATACATACAAATGCAAGTTTAAATTCAAGTAAACACACATAATTTTTTCTATAAACATAAATTTCTGTTTTAAATATCATTTTTCATATTAAATTTCCAATTAAAGAAACTATTTGAATGATCATAGGTTTTAACTATTTTTGATCTATGTTTTCATTTGAAAGAGATATAAGCAGTTTTATGTTTTTCAGATAAATATCTATGTTTTTGGGGAAATTTGTATCATCATAGATTACAGATTTTTACTGTTTTCACTCAATTCCTTTACTTAATTATTTATGTCTTTGATATCGAATGGAAATTTTAACGGTTATTCAATTATTTCGGTTCTCCCTCTTTATTTAACAAAGATTAATAAAAAAAACTCAATTATTTAGAGAAAAATTGAGTGATCACAGATTTCTGCTATGTTTACACTACCTCTTCATGTAATCATTATGCATATATTTAACTACATATATATATTTTAGAGGTCCCTGAAATTACGTGATATTTAACAATTTATCTAAGTTTTCCTTGAAATTCATATAATAAAGCAAATAAAAAACTTAAAAGCTGAGGAAACATAAGATAAAATTCCCTTTTTGAGTTTAGGTTTTTGACTTAGTTCATCGTTAGGCAAAAATTTTTCTATTGAGTCTTTATTAAGATAATATATTTGAGTTGCATTTTCTTTGAGAGACTTTAGATCTTCTTATATGTTAAAAGCATTCTGCTTGCCATTCACTTGGGAATGTTTAGAAGTGATTATTGTATTGAATTTCTAAAGCCTACACACTCTTTAGATCTTCTTATATGTTGAATGCTTTCTGATAGCCATTCGCTTGGGTATGGTCAGAAGTATAGAAGTTCATGTCTTGAATTTCCAAAGCCTACTCACTCTTCCGATCATCGATTAATAGACATCCATCTATTAGCAACTAACGTAAGATAAGCAAACCTGACCGCCACTTGCGAGAATACGTCTTAGGAACTATGTAACTGAAGCTCTACTCTCTTTTGTTTATTATAAAATCTGAATAAAAGGTTCTGTTGGTCGTTCCAATACTAGGATCAGATGTTTTGATCTAATTAACCACAGAACAGATTTTCTTTGACAATAGATCTGAACAAAAATAAAAAGTTACTTCACTCTATTTTCATTTGGTTACACGACTTAAATATTTAACTATGGAAATTGTAATTGGCCTTATTATGATATCCTGATTTCTACAATTTTCAAACAGATAGGACTTTTGTTTTGATGATATATTCTATTGTAAACTGTTGTATATAAGGAATTATAAGTTGAATAGATTAATAAATTCAATTTTTAATTTTTTTTTGTAAATATTAAATTTTTATTAAATTAAAACGATATTATACTTAATCTAAATTCATATTACGTTTCTTAACAACATTTATTTTTATAAAATCCAACCTTGTGCTTTCTTATTTTTCCTCTACAATTGATTTTTCTTAGCTAAAGCTTTCTTTTTAGCAGCCTGCAATTTCTTCAGATTCGATAGTTGAATTCTTATGTTATAATTTTGTTTTCTTATTTCGTTGAGTTGTTTTTTCTCATAAGAATTTTGTTTTCCTCTAATCTTTTCTTGTCTTCTTTTAATATATTTTTCTTTTCTATTCTTCTCCTTTTCCTTATTAATAGTTGTCTTTTGTTTTTTTAAAATAGCTAATTGCTTCTTTACAAAAGTCTTTTGTTTTTGATTGCCAGTGGGTTTTTTGTTTGGCATTTTGGGTTTTTTGGTAGTAACCTTTGGCTTCTTAGTGGTAGTTTTAGGTTTTTTAGAAGGTTTATTTAATGGTTTTTTAGATCCAACGCCTGATGATGGGGAAGCTTTATTTGATGGGGTCGGGCTTTTAGACGTTGGCTTTTCTGTTGAAGAATCACTTTTAGATGGATCACCAGATGATGATTCTCCTTTAGGTGGATCCCCAGATGGAGGATCTTCACCAGTTTTAGTTGGTTCATTAGTTGGAGAATCGCTAACTGCAGTATCCCCAGTGGATGGTTCCTCTGCGACAACGCTTATCACTAATATAATTCCAAAAATTATTATTATAGGCAACTTCATTATGTCTTTAAGATAAAAATTTATATATTTAAAAAAAATGAATACTAATCCAACGAATGATTGTACAAGATTAGTTATTTGTTACATTAAACGAACTATTTAACGTAAAATTATGTTTTGTTTTATAATGAAATTAAAACACGTGTAAAATATAAATTAAACAAATATTTAAATTGTTTGTTATTTATATAAAATAAACATGGTTTTTTGTAATATAATGAATATACAACATTACATTTCCGATTTAAAAAAAAATTTTTTTGAATTATATGTTTATATATTCAAATTGTTTTAAATGTCTGTTTAAAGCAAGTGTTAAATATTTTCAAATAAATAATGAACTGTACTAGTATGTGAAATGGACCTTGTTATACATTACCGTTAAAATTACCAAATACATGTACGATACTCGTCTTAATAGCGATTAAATGTTGTAAAAAGCTTTTTCTATTGAATATCTTTTATTAGACCTTTAAAATCATATTCACATAATTTGAACCAAGTTTCATACTTCTTCCTAAGAGGGGAATTCTTAAATTTCCTACAGAATTCATTTAATTTCAGGTCTAGAATCAGGATCATCTTAAGCCTTCAAATTTATCATAGAGAATTTTTAAAACATATATTTTCATTTAAATTTACTTCATAAAAACATAGACTTTAAAGTTTAAACTCTAAACGGAAATTTCAGTGATCGCAGATTTTATCTATTTTCCTTTTATCTCTTCATTTAAACGAGATATAAGCAAAGTTATGATTTTCATTAGAAAAAAGGAATATTGTAGAAATTTAATCATTAAATTAAAATATGAGAAATTTTAATGTTTTTCATATAAAAATCGAATTTTGAATAGAAAACTTTGTGTTTATATATTTTAACTATTTGCTTTTGCTATATCTCTTAAATCAACCGAGTTATTAACAATTATATGTTTTACATACAAACTGGAATTTTCTGTAAAAATTTGTCATTCATATAAAAATCAAATTTTAAGGAAAACTTTTGTTATTACAGATTTTAACGGGTTTTCTATATCTCTTCATTTAATCAAGATATAAGCAATTTTTTTCTCGTAAAACTAAAATTGATTGATTCGTTTAACCAACTTACTAGCAAATTTACGTTTTTTCATAAAACAAATTTTGGAAATAATTTTTAGTGATTTGAAATTTTAACTATTTTTGCTCTTTCTCTCAATATAACCTAGAGAATATATGTATTCACAGTTTTGAAATATTATTTAATCGAGATATCAGCAATTTTACGTTTTGCACATAAAAGTCAAATTTTGGCAGAAAAATTATGTGATCTTTATTTAACCAAAATTTTATGTTTTGCAGAAAATTAAATTTTCTAAAGAAATTTGAGTGACTACAGATTTTTACCATTTTTGCTTTCTTTTCAAATAAAAATTGATTTTTATTAGATTTTTATAAAGAATTAAAACTGATTAAGTGTTTTTTACAATTATTAATATTTTATTTAATTATTATTTTAATTTTTCCTTTGAATTGAAAATTTCTGTTTATAAAACTATATCTAAGAATAAATTTAAAAATAAAAGCATATTTATCCTTTTCTATTGGACTGTGTTAGCTTTATTACTAGCTTGTAATTTTTTGAGTTCTTCTCTCAGTTTTCGTATCGCTTGTTTTCTCTTCTTTACAACATCTTTCTTTCTCTTTATCAACTGTTGTCTCTTCTTATTTTCTTGACGTTTTTTCTGGATTAGTTGCATTCTTTTTTTGTTGGCCAATTGTACTTTTTTGGTAGATTGTTTTAATTTCTTAATTTCTTTTTGTCCTTTTTTGACAGCTTGTTGTCTTTTCTTATTTTCCTGTTGCTGTTTTTTGTTAGTAGTTTCTTTGTTGTTATTAGGTTTTTTGTTATTACTTGGCTTTTTAGTCGGTTTTTTCGTTGTAGCAACAGGTTTAGTTGTTTTTGTTGGCTTTTTAGTTGTTTTCTTTGAATCTGAAGGATTTTGTGCAGAAGGCACTTTTGAAGGCGAGGAAACATTTCCAGAAGGTTCTTTATTTTCAGAGTTTTCGGAAGATGGTTTTTCTGTAGAGTTTTCACCATCAGCAGGACCTTTTTCCGTTGGTCCATCTTTAGGCGCTTCAGTTGGCTCTTCTCCAGCTAAAGCCGTAGCTAGAATGAACCCAAATATAAAAATTGTAAACAATTTCATATTAATATTTATTTTTTTAATATAACACGGCCTGTTATAAATCAAATAAAATATTAAATTGAACTATACATGTTATGATTAAGATTACTATTTATATTCGCTTTTTTATGAATTGTAAAATAAAAAATATTGTAATAATAAACCTAGGCCTGTGTTTGCATAAATGTTATATATTGACAAAAAAAAAAATACAGCGGAACTATCTTCTAAACTTAAAAACATATATTTATATAGTACAAACATTAGTTTTACATTGTTTACACAGTTCGAAAATTTTTAATATTAATTTCACAAATTACATTTGGAATAAAAAATAAGTCGTTCATTTCTAGTTAGTTCTAGTTCAGTACCAGTTCAGTTTTAGTTCAGTTCTAGT
>JACGTJ010017119.1:0-11009 GCA_014858695.1 Chrysomya rufifacies | reverse complement strand
TTTCTATAAACATAAAATTTTAGAAAAATTTTCTAAAAACAAAAATTGTTTAAAAAATTTTCTATAAACATAAAATTCTTGAAAAATAATAAAACAAATTTTCTATAAACCGAAAATTTTCATAATCTCAACATTACAAACATTCATATATAAATCCATTTACCATCCCTGTCTAGAACCCACCAAAGCAAACACATTATAACAAAGAAATTGTATCTAAAAACAAATTTTATTCGTATTGGATTCGTAGTATTTATTCGTTAGTTGGTTAGATTTGTTTTCCTCACAAATAACAAAAAACAACTTGACATTAGGGTGACCATACCTTAGGCAACATTAATCTCACAATTAAAAGAGAGTACAAATGAGCACAATAAAGATGAAGAGAGTATGAGTTTTAAACTAATGATAATTTACTCTTTGCTTTTATAGCTACTTATATAGATTAATTATTTGTTTATTTTTTCGATAACTTTTTTGCAGTGTAGTCTAGTCGTGATAAGGGGGTGTTGTAAATATTTACATCCCTTGATTTGTGTTATTTTTTATGACTGGTTAGAGATCGTTAATTTAATTAGAATTATGTTAGGATTTCGGATCAAATGATTATGTTTATTGTTCGTTAGCATATGCTAAATGTTAATGTAATATTTGATGGTGACAAAAATATATGAATTAAAATTTGCAAAAAAAAAATAATAATAATTATGTAAGACAAAGAAAACTGTTACAAATTATGAATTAGGGCAAGTGTGATAATAATAATAATAATAATAATAATAATAATAATAATAATAATAATAATAATAATAATAATAATAATAATAATATATATGTTAATGCAAAATTTTCTCTGCAGAAAATTTTTAAAAATTTTCTTTGCGGAAAATTTTTTTAAAAATTTTCTTTGTAATTTGCAAAAATTGTCATTAAAGACAGTTTTCTAAAAACTTTCCTTATAGAATTTTTTTTTTAATTTGTAAAAATTTTCTTTATAGAAAATTTTACAAAAATTTTCTTTGCAGAAAATTTTTCAAAAATTTTCTTTGTAGAAAAAAATCATAATATAAAAATTTCTAAACAATTCTTTAAAGAAATTTTGTTCAAATTTTTTAAAAATTTTCTTTGTAATTTGCAAACATTTTCTTTCAAGAGAGTTTTCTAAAAACTTTCTTTATAGATTTTTTTTTAAATTGTAAAAATTTTCTTTATAGAAAATTTTACAAAAAAAAAAAAAAATCATTATAAAAAATTTCTAAACAATTATTTAAAGAAATTTTGTTAAAAAATCAACTTTATACATTTTTTTCTTTTGAAAATTTTTTTGTAGAAAAATTTCTAAAAATCTTCCTTATAAAAAATTATCTAAAAGTTTTCTTAATACATAATTTTTTACAAATTTTATCATAAGAATTTATTCTATATTTCTTCTTCTCTTTTTTGAAAATTAAATCTTTCTACAAATTTTTCCAAAAAAATTTTCATTTTATAGAATATTTTCAAACATGTTTGTTTTGTAGAAAAGTATTAAAAATGTTAATTTTTTCCTATAAAAATTCCTCAAATTTTTCAAATTTTTAATTACAACTTGTAAAATCCATTAATCCATAAACAAAATCAGACCTCATGTTAATTCCCTTTAGGCCATAACAATGTTTCAATTAATATATATTTTTTTTATCTTTACCTAATAAAACCAGATAACAATTAATCATTTAATAATAAATTTAATTTATAATTTTTTGTTCCCAAATGTAGTAGAAAAAAAATATATAAAAATTTAAACGATAACCATTAGTTGTTAAAGACTATTATTTAATTCGTGTTTCTACTTTTTTATAATTTTCTTTTAAAATATAAAATTTCCCATCATTATAAAGCTAAGACCACCAAAAAGCAAACAACACCTCCAATGCCAACAAACCAGTCAGACAGACACTAACTAATCAACACTATTTTTAAATTCTAGAGCATTTATTTTTATTTTATTTTTTATTTAACTGGTTAATAGTATAGGAAAAAGTTAAGACAAAACTAAAATCAAAAACAATAACTGTAACAGTATAATAAAACAATAATAAAAATAATTAAGACTTTTTACACAAAATTAAGACAACTTTGTTACTACCACCGTAGTAGCAGTAGTAGTCACCGATCTTATTATTAATTTTAATTATAGGCCTAAAAGCAATTTTCCTATAAATGAAAGAGAAAAATAAAAGAAATATACTGACCATACGAAACGACCACACGCCTCAATACAACTGAAACGTTTTACACTCACATACACCCATATAAACCTACAAGACATATAAAACTCAATCATTCATGCTCTAAATACCTGCTTACATTACTGCCACTACACATTACGGGCTAACACTAACTACAAGTAAACAGTGGAGCAAAGTTAAAGGTCAGTTATTCTAATATCTAGCGCATACTTAAGCCTAGGCTATAGCGCAACAACAGTAGAACCTATGGACCATAGTTATAGAACAGTTGCAATTATGTCTATACACTAGAATATAATCTAAACTAAAAATTATAGCTCAAGCTATACTCCATATTATAGTGCAGTATAATAGTTCAAATTGTAGTAGAAACTACTGTTCGAACTAATTGTATCAACTCTATATACCAAACTATGGTCCAAACTATAGTTAAAGATTTAGTACATATTATAGTTCAAACTGTAGCCCAAACTATATTTTAAACTACAGTATAGACTATAATCCAAAGTTCAGCCCAGACTACAGTTTTTATACAAAACTACAGTTTATATTCCAAATTATAACACATGGTTCAAACTCTATATATCGAACTATAGTCAAAACTTTATACCACACTCTAGCTCAAAATATAGTTCAAACTATAGTGTAAGGTATATTCTAGACTACAGTTCATATTTTAAACTATACTCTAAACTATAACTCAAATTTAATTTATAGTCTAAAATTTAACCCAAATTATAACTATAACTTTAGTTTAAACTGTATACTATAGACGAAACTATAGTCAAAACTTTAGTCCAGACTGTAGTCCAATTTATTATCAACACTGTAGCCTAAACTATAGTACAAGCTACAGTACATACTATAATCCAAAGTTCAGCCCAGTCTATAATCAAAACTACAGTTCATATTCCAAATTATAGTCCAAACTATAACTCATAGTTCAAACTCTATATACCGAACTATAGTCAAAACTTTAGTCCCGGCTATAGTCCTCACTTTTTGCCAAAATTATAGTTGAAACTATACTCTAAGGTATATTCTAGACTACATTTAATATTTTAAACTAAAGTCTAAACTGTAACACAAATTTGTTTTAGACTATAGTCTAAACCATAACCAAAATTATTGTTTATACTATAAACTAAAGTCTAAGCTGTAGACAATAGCCAAAACTATAGTCAAAACTGTAGCCTAAACTGTAGTACAAGCTATAACTACAGTTCAGACTATAGCGTAAACAATAGTTAAAAACTATTGTAACACCTATTGACCAACTTGAAGTCAAAACTTTGTTCAAGACTATAATTTTGAAAATATACTAACTTAGTGTGGACTTTTCAGAATGTAGTAAAAAAATATTATTCGGACTATAACCCAAAGTTTATACTATTCAAATTATTAGTTTGGACTATATCTAATCCGGACTAAGGACATAACTAAGCATAGTTATAAATATAGTGTCTCTCCTAAAATCTACTTCACATTTCATTATTTTTCTTTATTTAACATTTCTAACCCACTGTACATTGTCAAATACTTAATAATAACTTCCATTCCACAAAAATAACAAAAACAATAAAAACAAATTCCATTAAAAAAACAGTAGTTTTATAAACATCAAATAGAAACAATAAGAAAATATAATAAAATGCTATACAACTAAAAAGCACGCAAGATCTACAACAAGATCAACCAAAAAAAATGTACAATCGAAGAAGAACTCACATTCATTAGTCTGTCGTTCATTGTACATTGGGATTTTCAAGTAGCTCACAACCCCCGAGGCCAAATTATATTAACACTTCTTTACATTTTCTTTTGGTTTAAATGAAGAGATAAAAGTGTAATAAACGTGTTGTATTTTTAGCTAAGGGGATGTTAATAAAAATTACACACATTTACTATAAAGAATTGATGGTTAAGTAATAAAGTACATGTTTAAAAGAGATGATCACTAAAGTGTAACTTAAAACAGCTAAAGGGAGAGAGAGGTTTTTATGTACAAAAAGGGATCGAAAATAAGTTTAAAGGTGTTTGCTAAAAAAGCAATTTATTGCAGTACTTTTTTGAAAAAACAAAAAGTACCTTTTAATTGAAATCAATAAATGTGATATTATTGGAACATATTGAGACTTTTTTGTATAAATTAAAAGCTTTTTATTTAGGAAAGAAGTTTGGACACCATAAGGGCTAAAGGTGAATCCTCTAACTATATAGTTTTTTGGTTTGATTTTATACTTTCATACTCATTTTTTCATTGCTATTAAATTACAATTAACAATGAATTAAGTGAAAATTGTTGACAGGATCTAAATTTACTCTTTATTTCTGGAAATCCTATTATAGTAAAATTCACTGAAATAATAATCGTGCCAGTTTTGTTTTCAAAATTTTACATATTTAGAAATTTGTTAAAATCCTAAAAAAAAATCTGAATCTGAATCAATTAAACTACCAAATCCAGATATCAGAAAATCCAACCTACAAATTTTGATCAAATCAGAACAAAACAACAACGCTGTTCTAGTTTTTATTCAACATTTTTTAATTTATCTTATCTGTGAGGCAGTGAGAGTGTTCGAACTAAGTTTAAATGGTTCCAAAATTAAATTCGAATTTGGTAAAGTTTTACCTTTGATAAAGTTTTGAAAAATTTGGAAAGATCATAAAGCGGTTTTAGCATTTACTAACAAATATATATTAAGAGAGTTTTTCACTATCTAACTCAGAGAAATACAGCCTATTAATTTTCACTCGAACAGACTAAAACCACAACGCTGTTCTACTTCATATCCAAAAATTTTTTATTCTTCTACTACGTTAGATAGTGAGAGAGTTCGAAAATGAAGTACGCTTACACTTGGTTCCATTTATTTGATAAAATTCTGAAAAATTGAGAAAGATCATGATATGATTTTAGCATACATCAACAAATATTTATGAAGAGAGTTCTGCAGAGATCGAATTAAATGACAATTTGAAGTATGGAAAATCTTGCCACGTTCATTGTTCTTTCTGGAGTTGTAATTTTAAGAACGGAGAATGTCGCCACATTTATTGTTATTTCTGGACTTGAAATTTTAAGGACGGATAATGTCACCACATTCATTGTTATTTCTGAACTTCATATATTTTCAAAAAAACGTTATTTGTCCTTAACAATGGAGCTAAATATTAGAGTTATTACTAAAATTATGTTGCTTTCAAAAAAGATATAAAAGTTTAATCTTTATATTCAATATGAAGAAGTATAGATCGATTAGAGATTATAACTTCATGGAATTAATTATTCTTGCCATCATGTACATATGTAGTTTTTATGTAGACAAATGAAGTAAATATTTTACATTCCAGTAAAAAAGTTTACTCTGAGTGCAAAATTTTTAAATTATTGATATTTTAGAAGAAATTTCAGTATAGTAAAACAAAAAGTACCACATTACCTTTTAATGCCAACACACAAGATCACATAGAGACAGAGATAGAGAGAAATAATGGAACAAGAAATGAGAATATCTCTCCCCTCTCTCACTATAGTTAAACAAAATTTAAGGGGAATTATCTGTATTGTGATTGGTGTTTTAAAAGCTAAATACAATAAACAGTTTTGTTTTCCTGTTACCAATTTTATAATAATAACATTATAGTTGTTGTATTTGTTGTATTTCTGCCAACAGTTGTTGTTTGTGGCTTTATTAAATACAAACAAAAAAAAATTGTAGATATTGTTTGTCGTTGTTGTAGCTTATTTGTGTTTTTAAAATGTTTAACGATTGATCGTTTTTATGCAAGATCGTGGCTTAAACGATCTTTATTGTTATTATTGTTGTAGTTCGATGTACGACTACAACAATATTATATACATATGTATGTATGTATGAATATTTGTAATTTTGTTAGTAAGTAGTGCGTTTAACGATTTGTTTTACTGCCCGTGGCTAAATGGCGTCTTCGTTGAAACACTAACGTAATACAAAAGTTGAGAGAGTGAGAGAGAACTTTGATTTGTTCTTATATGAGATCTGTGATCTGTTTGTACGGAAAAATGAGCATATGTTTATGATGGAGTAGTTTGCGAAAAAAAGGAGTTCAGTAACCGCATTTATTGCGTGCATCTGTTCAGAAGTAGTTTTTCCTTCAAACACTTGTTACAAATGTTTCAGGTGCATTTTTAGCTTACAGGGCTTAAGAACAGAGTGTGTGAGGATGCTGTAGCATTGGCTACACCACGAGTTAAGTTTATTCTCTTAACTTTATTTCAGCTTCGGTCACTATGTATGTGAGTGTTTAAAGTTGCATCATGTTTATAAGTTGTTGCTTTTTGTTGTATTTTATGTTTATTTCTTTTAACATAATTTTTTTTATTTCAAACTGGCGCTTTATGAGTTTTTAATTTTTCTTTAAGATTTTTTCCTTAAGCGTTTTTCTGTTACAGTTTTTGCTTCTACAGAAGCTTTATTTTTTTATTTCTTATGCTTTGACTTGCAGTTTCTTCGCTTAAGCGCTTTGACTTGTGATGTAGCAAATCTTAGGGAAAAAATTAAAAAAGTGCGTTCAAAACCGGTGTACAAATTTCAATAGCCTTGCTATAAGGCAAAAATTATATATTTTTTCACCATGAATTGAGTCAAAAAATATTAAATTTAAAAGAATAAACTTTAAAATATAAAAAAAACGAAACTTTAACGAAATAATTCACAAAACCAAGTTTTATTCTTTTATAAAAACGATCGATCATTTCTCCTGGTTTGTTTAAAGATGTTTTATGATATTTACTTAGATTGCAAAAGGCAGAAGGAATTAAAGGAACAATCCTAAAAGGTCTTTTAATAAAACCCGTTTATAGATCATTTTTCCAAAAATTTTCTTTTTATAGAAAAATTTTCCAATTTTTTTTTATAGAAAAATTTTTCAAAATTTTCTGTTTATAGGAAATTTTTCAAAATTTTCTGTTTATAGGAAATTTTTCAAAATTTTCAGTTTTTAGAAAACTTTTCCAAAAAAATTTTTTATAGAAAATTTTTTAAAAATTTTCTCTTTGTAGAAAGCTTTTCCAAAATTTTCTATTTGTAGAAAATTTTTTAAAAATTTCAGTTTTTAGAAAACTTTTCCAAAAAATTTTTTATAGAAAATTTTCTGTTTGTAGAAAGTTTTTTTTCAAAATTTCCTGTTTATCGAAAAATTTTTCAAAATTTTCTGTTTATAGAAAAATCGTTCAAAATTTTCTATTGGAAGAAAAACTTCCAAAATTTTCTGTTGGAAGAACATTTTTCCAAAATTTTCTCTTAATAAAATATTTTTCCAAAAATGTTCTACTTGTAGAATATTTTTTCAAAATTTTTTATTAATAGAAAACTTTGCCGTATATGTTCTGTTTATAGAATATTTTTCTAAAATTTTCTGTTTGTAGAAAATTTTTCTAAAAATTTTTTGTATATAGAAAAATTTTCTGTTTTTCCAAAATTTTCTATTTGTAGAAAATTTTTTTGTTTGTAGAAAGTTTTTTCAAAACTTCTTGTTTATAGAAAATGTGTCTAAAATTTTTTTTGTATATAGAAAAATTTTCTGTTTGTAGAAAGTTTTTCAAAAATTGTCTATTTGTAGAAATTTTTTAAAATTTTTTTGTTTGTAGAAAGTTTTTTGCAAAATTTCTTCTTTATAGAAAAATTTTCTATTTCAAAAATATTTTCCAATATTTTCTATTTGAAGAAAATTTTTCAAAAAATTTTCTATTTGAAGAAAATTGTTCAACAAATTTTCTATTTGAAGAAAATTTTTCAACAAATTTTCTATTTATGGAAAAATTTTTAAAAATTTTCTGTTAATAGAAAATTTTTTCCAAAATTTCCTGTTTATAAAAAATTTATCAAAAATTTTCTATTTATAGAAAATTTTTCAAAAATGTTTCGTTTAAAGAAAATTTTCGTTTGGGTAAATCAAAAATCTTTTTTTTTTTTAATTGTGTTTTCTGTCCTTTTAAATTCACCTTCGTTGTGGCATGCTATCATCACTTTACCTGGACATCAGCTACAGTAACAGTTGGAACTGTATCATCGTGCTTTGATGAAGTAAGAACGTGATCATCATAAATGCAGGTTGACATCATTTGATTTCATTCATGTTTTCAACGCACATCTGTGCTCTGTGATTGATTTTTTTGTATTATTTAGCAACATAAGATTCGTGTTTTTTCCTTTAAGTTTTGTTCTTATTTGTTATTTAAACTGTTGTTGTATTCACAGAACTTTTTCTGTTTATGTTGTTGCTGCTGCTGCTCTTGATGAGATTGTTGTTGCAAAAACAAAACAAAAAAACTAGTCACATCCTTTATAGGCATGTTGTTGTTGCATGGTCTCGTAATATTTTATGCGTATATGGTATAAAATCTTGAACGTGGCGACAACACGGCGGTCTTACATTTATTACATTTACGATTCCCGTTGATTTTAAAGATCATTTTGAAATTATCTCTTATGTATTTTTTTTCTCAACTTTTATTTATTTCATTTGTTAATTTTTCTTTTTGACGTGATCTTATGAATTCTTTTAGGGGCCTTAGCTTCTTTCTTTTCTATTTCATTTTGTGGCCCCCAGAGAGTGTTAAAGATAACGTTAAATAAGATCATCAAGAAAAATGCGTATTTTTGGTTTGTTAGACTAGATATTTGCTACTAATACTTTTTAAAGTTTCTGCTACATTATATGGCAGAATAATTTTTACTGTATCTTATATACAGAAACAAACAAATAACGCCACACAACTTAAATTATAGATTTGGCCAAGAATTTAATGTGGAAACTATGTGGCCAAATGTTACCAATTAAATTGAAAAATCTCTCTTTGCTTAAAAAGCACGTTTACATCAGTTTAAAGATTGTTAACATAAGTGTCATATAATAGATATCAGTAGCGGACGCGAATAGTTTGGTCTATATTATAGACAGTAGTATGTACAATATTCTTACTATAGTCTATCCATAATACAGACTTAAGACTATCCATAGCACAGACTACAGTCTGCCAATAATTTATTCTATAGTCTGCAATACCTATATTTCAGATTAAAGTCAGGCTGTAGTCCACAGTCTGTCAATACTCTAGACTATAGTATGCAATATTCTAGACTACAGTCTACTTACATTCCACACTATAGTCTGCCTATAGTCTGTCTAAAGTCTGGCTATATCCTGTCTATAGTCTGTTTGTAGTCTGCCTATAGTCTATCTACAGATTAGACTATAGCCTGTCTATAGTCCGTACTATAGCCTGTAGTACAGACTATAAGTCTATCTATTGTATAGATTCTGAAATTTGATGAAAATGTACGCCCCAGTTATTAATCCCATTTCTTTTTTAAGTTCTCATATTGATCTCTTTTTCTTCATATTATGTTTTTTTGGTTTGTATTGATAGGTCGATGATGCATGTGCGTCAAAACACACTTGTTTTGCCCTGTCATTACTGTGCCAAATATGACAATGACCAACAGTTTTAAAGGGGACAATTTCTTTTCTCTATATTTTATCACATTTTGTTAAATTGTCATAGTACAAAAACACTATTTCTATAAAGCAATATAAAGTTATAATAAGAAGAAAAAAAACACTAAAACAATCAACCAACATCCAATGCCAAACCCAATAGCCAAATAAAATAAAAACGACCAAAATCAAACATGCAACAACCAACCAAAGATAGTGCTCTACATCTGTTTCCGATTAGCTTGGGAATTCTTTGCTTTTGGCCAACAATTGTAGTTGATTGTATTTGAGACCAATTTAATAGAAATCTCTTTATCTGTTTAAGGTAGTTAATGAAGTTTGAATCATTTTTTCGTTAGAGATGTTTAATTTGGCTTAGAAGAAACCAGAAAGAATAAAGTTTTTTAATATTATCATTTATAATGAAACATAGAAATATTAGTCTACGTTTTTTTTCCTGAGACTGCAATTGTCATCAAAAAAAGTTGCTTCTTTACAAAACATTAAGCATATTTGTTAGGATTTCAGTTTAGTTCAATTCCAATTCATGACTACAACATTTACCAAGTTAATTAGCCAGCCTGGCATGCCACTTATTGGCCACATAAGCGGCAACCAACCATCTAACCTAACACTCCAACCAAACCAAACATCCAGGCAGCACCTTTAAAGTTTTGTTGTTTCTTTGTAACCAGACTTGAGGTGTGAAAATATTTTTGCTATGGAATCTTGTAATAGCATTTGATAATTAAATTAGATTTCACCATTTTTGGTTCATGTCTTCCTATGATCATGCAGCGTTCATTTAACAGTTTTATGCTGTGCTGTTGTATTGTTGCTTTGGTGCTTCTATAACTCCACATACTCGGTGTGTGTTTTGTAGTTTTTTTTTTTTTTTGCAGCTATTTGCCGCTTTTTTACTGTTTTTTCTTCGTCTTCAGCGGCTGCAATTTAATACTCTAAAGATCTCAGAAATAAATGAGCGTAGCATCTACACACTTGCATTATTTTGTTGCAAGTTGTAGTTTTTATTTTATTTTTTGGTTTTGCATTTATGGCAGTATTTAACAACATTTAATTACTTAATATTAGTATTGCTATAAATTAGTGTCGGTTTTTATTAGTATATTTTTTTGGCCTGATGCAGATCCTCTATTACTTTACTTCTTTCTACTGATACAGAGAATCTGTTAAACGTTATGATCGTGATTTTCTGAAGCAGTGTTATTACATTATAAAGAGTTGTTTAAAGGAGCAGATATAAACGAGTTCGGAACAGAATTTGTCAGAAAC
>JACGTJ010017105.1:219-11890 GCA_014858695.1 Chrysomya rufifacies | reverse complement strand
GACTTAGAATCTTACCAGGACCCAGAATATATGTTGGGACGAATATTTTAACATGTTACAAACGGACTGACAAACCCAATATACCCTCCATAATTTTTTGATAGTGGGTATAAAAATGTCTGTGATAATTTTCTAACAATGCCGTTAAATACGATTATTAAAAATATATTGTTTTTAACAAAACTTATATTCAATTTATTATTTAGATACTTATAACATATAATTTTGTCTATTCTAAACTTTATCTGGTATTGAAGTATGAATACGTACACCATGCATTTCCTTTATTTGTTCCTTCAAAGTATTCGTAACCAATTTATGCTGTTTCAGTGTATTTAAACCTTTGAATTCTTGCGCCTCAATAAAAACATCAAACATAGCACCACAACCGCCAGAAATATCAGTTACCTTGACAGTTGCCTATTTTCAAATTAAATTACCGTTGTAATATAATTTCACCACATCAAAAGAAGTGTATCATTATAAAAAAAAAAATCATGTAGATACGCACCTGAGGAAAGCGTTTCACTAATAAATTGTAAATTATTTGTTCGCCATTTGACGATGAACACAAAGACCGTAAATTTACCTGGCGATAAATAATAAATTAATTAATATATTACTTAATTAATAGTTTAATAAAATCAACTTACAAAACGTTTAAGAAAACTCATTGTGCTACAAATTTACGTAAATATGTTTTGATGTGGTGAGGGAATTGATAAAAGAAGAATCGTGCTCCATATGTTTTTTAGGGTTACCAAAATCGATGTTTTTTAAATTCTACAAAAAAAACTTTGACAATTGATAAACTTGTATATAGCTTTAGTACTTTATTTGAATTCTTCTGAATTGAAAATAGTTATTTCACTTAAATATTCACTGCACAATACAAATAAAGAAGATAATTGAGCGTTAGCAAAATTGAATTTTTCTTATTAACACTGTATAACATGTAAATAGTTTTCCCCACTTTTGATGCAATGATTCTTTTGACAACAACAAATAGTTTAAATGTTGATAGACTTTTGATAGAATGCCTTCAAATAAAGTTTCTATATATAAAATTCTTAAGGGTACAATTCTGTCTCCCAAAATACGCACTTATCTCTGAGTCTCATTTCTTCCCTATTAACGTATTTCTCTAATAAGAAAACAGTATCATATGCTATAATTATTAAATAAAAGATGTGACGTTTCAGTTAAAATTGCGATAGCTATTGTTGCCAGGGAATACCAAAATAACTTTAAAAATATTTTTCAACGATTTTTGAGAAAATTTATCAAACACCCAGTTTTACTCACTTGTTAGTGTTGCAAGCAATATTCTAAAACACCCTGTGTTTACTTCTGTTGTGTTTCATTGTGTTGAAGAAAAGTGTCTGAAAATTTTTCGTTTTGTGGTGTTTGCAATTTTGCTGCTATTATTATTGAAAAAATTAAGCAATAAATTACTTTAAAGTGAACAAAAAAGGTGATTTAATACATAAAAAATAGTTGATATTAATTGTACAGTGAATTTAGCATATTTTTGAATAAAATAAACATTAAAAACACAAGTGATGATGTATGTGTATATACATACTAATAACGAGTAAATAATCATCATCAAATCAACATACAAAATATAATACATACACACTCATGCTTACATTTTGTACAAATAAATAGTGGTTATTGAATATTCGAAAATTTAAATGAAACACTTGAGAAATAAGAAAAAATATAAAATTTTGGATTGAGATCAGTGCGATTTTTCTAATAAGATTTTTGTATGCTTTCAGGATTGAAATGAACTTTTGTTAGTTATGAATCGTAGAGGTATTAACGCAAACACAAATATAAATTCACAAACAGTCATGGACGATGCCAGTTGGAAAAATGTTAATGTGCCCGAAAATGCTTCTATGATGGGCGGTGGTGGCAATAATAATCCCACCTTGAATCCGGATGCTTCAAATCAAGGAGGTTTTGCCCAAGGCAACATGCCGTATGGTGGCTCGAATACACCTTATTCACAAGCCGGACAAAATTCACCGGCTGGTAATCAACCTTTAGTATTTCCCAATGCTAATCCTACTGGATCGAATACACCACAATATACATCTTCGCCGGCACCTTCGGGCTCTTCAACGCCTGGACCAGTAGCTCAACAAAATATGTCGGGCCCCTATCCACAACCCGCAAATTCAGGCAATTTTAATGGACCAGTGGGAGGACCTTTCGGTTCGCCCTCTTCAGGCATGGGCCAGTTTAGTCGTCCAGCTAGTTCAGGCACTCCATTTAACAGTGGCCAAGGAGGCCATTTTCCAGGCCAGGCAGTTTTTAATGTGGGAGGACAATTTAATTCAATGCCACCTAGTTCACAATTTGGTCATGGCGGCGGTCATCCTATGATGGGTGGCCCACAACTGGATCGCATAGATCCTGGCTATAGACGTCACAACTCGTATTTCAGTCATACGGAACATCGTGTTTTCGAAATGAACAAACGTCTACAGCAACGCACAGAGGAAAGCGATAATTGCTGGTGGGATTCTTTCACAACGGAATTCTTTGAAGACGATGCCAAACTAACAGTACTTTTTTGTCTAGAAGATGGTCCTAAACGTTATACAATTGGTCGCACATTGATACCGCGTTTCTTCCGGAGTATTTATGAGGGTGGTGTTTCCGATTTGTATTTCCAATTGAAACATGCTAAAGAATCTTTCCACAATACCTCGATTACATTGGACTGTGACCAATGTACGGTTATCACACAACATGGCAAACCGTTCTTTACAAAAGTATGTGCTGATGCTCGTCTAATTCTGGAATTCATGTATGATGATTACATGCGCATCAAATCGTGGCACATGACAATCAAAGGTCATCGAGAGCTTATACCACGGTCAGTAATTGGTACATCATTACCCTCAGATCCCATGATTTTGGAACAAATCACCAAGAACATCACTCGGGCCGGCATTACAAACTCAACTCTAAACTATTTGCGTTTGTGTGTGATATTAGAACCAATGCAAGAGCTAATGTCACGGCATAAAGCGTATGCGTTAAGTCCACGCGATTGCTTGAAGACGACCCTTTTTCAGAAGTGGCAAAGAATGGTCGCCCCCCCGGGAAAAAAAGACCCGCAGAGGCCGGCGAACAAAAGGCGCAAAAGAAAAGGGTCAAACTCGGGCGGGGGCGCAAACGCAAACACGCCACCAGTGAGTAATCAAAAGCGCTCCCCGTCCGGTCCCAATTTTTCATTGTCCTCACAAGATGTCATGGTTGTCGGTGAGCCCACCCTAATGGGTGGCGAATTTGGCGAAGAAGACGAACGACTCATCACACGTTTGGAAAATACCCAATACGATGGTACCAACGCTATGGATCACGAAAATCATACTGGTTTCGGTCATTCAGATTCACCCATTTCTGGTGCAAATCCCTGGAATATCGATAGATCAGGTGCAATACCAGCTAGTCCCGGTAGTGGGTCTGTACAGAATAATGCAAATATGGCTGATATAGATAAGAAAAGTCCAATAGTATCACAGTAAAATTTATACTATTCTATATATACATACATAGATTTTTTCCTTTTTTTATTAATTTTTATTTTTTATTAAATTAAAAAAACAATAAATATAATTATACATTGAATTTTAGCGTAGTTACGTTAAGAAAAAAAATAATAATAAAAATTGTATTTTGACAAAGCAATTATATATAAGAGCAACAAGCAGACACATCTAAATATATATATATACAACATACATGTATTTCCAACGACTCCAACCTACAAATTCCCCCAAAAACAAATAGAAGAAACAATTCAAAAAACGTATCCTTTTGAAATGAAAACAAAAAACGTACTATAATTAATTTTACTCCTAATATTGTATTAATGTAAACATAAATCACTCAACAACACACACTTTACACACAACATACACATTTATTTAATAATAACAATAATCTTAAATAAGTAATAAAAAATATTAAAACAAATTTGGAGGAGTACATTAATTAAAAGAAATATTTATACTTATGTATTTTTTTCAAACTAATGGAATCCTACCGTTTAAATCGATGGAACCCGAAGAAATGGAAATTCAGAAATTACGAGAATACTACTTTAATTTTGATATTTTTTTCGCTTACTTATTCGTTACTGCTTAAAGCATTAAATTAGTTCTTAGGTTATCCCAATACAAATTTGAAACGCGTTAGAAGAATAACTCCAAAAAGGGATATAAGAAAATTCGTAATGTAAAAAATACCTATAAGTGGAAAAATGTAACAAAAGCGCCAGAATGTACTTAAAAAGTAAACAAAATATAATATTCGTGAAACAGGTTCCAGAATGAAAAAATAGTATCAAACATTCATAAATTTATCAAATCTCCAATCCGAAACAAATTGTCGGGTTATATTTTTATTTTCTATAAAATGTATCAACCGAATGCTTAAAAGGGATATCAGAAATAACAAAATACTTTTGGAAAATGCCTTTTGTGGACTATAATTGAGAAGTTAGTTTTTTTTACCTACAATTCCTATAAATGTTATAAACGTGTAAATATAAGACTAATTCTGTAGATGTGCCAAATTGTTTACCAACGGTTCATTATTTCTACTTAGCTACCATTTCGCATCAAAGCTTAATGGTTTAAATTTTATATAAAAAAATAATCATGGAATAAGTTAACTATTACTAACTGGATTTTTGTGTAACACTTTATATCGTCGGTAAAGTTAACCAACACTAGCTTCATTGAATTAACTTTTTATAAAAAATTATTTAATATGAAAAAATTTTAGTTTGCTTATATCAAAATACTTTTGGAAAATGCTTTTTGCGACTTATAATTGAGAAAAGTCAGTTTTTATCTACACTTGCTATAAATGGGTAAATGAAACTAATCCTATAGATGTTGCAAATTGATTACCAATCGTTCATTGTTTCCAATTAGCAACCATTTCGCATCAAAGCATAATGGTTTAAATTTTATATACAAAAATTAATCATGGTATAAGTTAACTGTTACTAACAGGGCTTTTGTGTATCACTTTATATCCACGGTAATGTTAACCAACACTAGCATTATTGAATTAACTTTTTATAAAAATTTATTTAATAAGAAAATATTTCAAAGTTTTAGATTGCTTATATCTAGAAAACTGTAAGCATATCAAACGAATTAGAAATAGAGCAATCCATATCTCTGGAAATTAATATGTACATTTTTAAAATTCATTTTAATTAGCAGATCTCACCAAAAGATACAATAAAAATATATTCACCAAACAAACCTTCATCACCATTCCAATTAAATTAAAAAACTTGCAAAATATTTGCTTAAATAAAAAGCAATTACTTTTTGTATATTTCTTTTCTCAAGATATTCTCTGCTGTATATTAATTAATAACATACATTATACATAAAAAACTCATATAGCAAAAAGAACACTACTTGATATTGAAGATGTAAACACTACAAACAAATAATGGATTCCCACCGTTAGATGGAAATCGTATCCGGCGTAGTAAGAAATTTACAACTTCAACTTGGTGCGTCTCCAGTGACGTCTCTTGGCGTTGTATCTAAAATAAATGGAAAATTTATGATGATTAGTAAAATTAATTCCAACACGTAGTTTTACTTATTACACTCACCTAATGGTGTTGCCTGTACGCAAACGAATCCATTGAGGTACAGAACGATTTTGTTTCAATTTTTTGGCAAGCTTTTGCTTGATTCTGAAAGTTTTATGGGCCGCCTAAAATTAAATAATATTTATTTAATATTATTGTATCGATTTTTTATAAAATTATATTAGGATTCCAAAGATAATCAAGGATTTAAAAAATTTACACACCATTTCGTCTTGCTCGTATGAGACAAAAAGAGGGAAAAGAAAGGTTGTCAAAGCTGACAATACAACGATAAAAATATAAAATGAAATGTCAAAATATAAAAAAATATCGATAAGTTAAAGATGAGAGGCAAATTAGAAAACAATCAATGTGGCAACAGTTGTTCTTAGAGAATAGCAATATTGTGTTGTTATATATACCTATTCTTAATAATGTAAAACTTGACAATAAATATTCTAATAAAAACTAAATTGTTTTTAATATTTAAAACTATTTCATACAATAAACAGAGAATTAAGACTGCAATTCTCAAGTATACATTAAAAAAATAAAAAAAAATTAAATACCTCAATATTTTTAATAAAATAATTATATTTTCATATATTTAGCCTAAAATGAAATTATAAATTTAACTTCTCACATAATAATATAACGAAAAAAATTGTGTTTTTTAAAAATATATCATAAAATGATTACGCTGCCTAATAATATTGATTATAATCCATATTAATTTAAAAAATTGTGATATTATTTTCGGGTGTACCTTTTAGAAAGCAACGTATATCAATTTAGAATTATAAATTATTATATTCCCGGGGTAATTTATTATCAAAATTATAATGTTGATATTAAATGATAATTAGATTTGTTATTTTTTCTTCTTTCGAGCAAATCTTGAAATTTTTCATAAACGAAATCAGTTTTTAAAAACATACGTTTTAAAACGTTTTTCTTTAAAAATTGGAGCATTAAACCGTTTCCACTGAATTGACTTGTTTTTTGATGTTTTTAGATAACTATTTATTCCAATACTATATATATTTTGCCGCTTTCAAATGTGTTGTATTAGCTGTTTACAAATTTTCTTCAACAAATTCATTTAAACCTAATATAATCTTTCGAAAAATTAGATAGAGTGTAAATGGGTTATTATGTAGTAGCAATAAAATCTAAACTCTAAAATGCGCTTGAGGCACTAATGGATTTTTTTGCCTAGTATGAAAAGGCAAAATATAGCGATTTTTATTTCATCTTTATTATTTTTTTATTAAAAAAACGTATCGATATATTTTATAATTCATTTTTCTATTTATGGTAAATTTACTATGTTTCTTTGTAAAACATTGACAGCTACTGTCATTAAAGAATAAAATTTCATTCCGCAATGTCTCTTAAACAACTATACGTGTTTGTTTATTGATTTTTTGCTTGTGAATAAGAAAAATAAAAAGAAAAATATTTTAGAAAAAATGAATACTAAAAAAATTGAAGAAGGCAACGAATTAGTAAAACAGGCTGAAAAAAGGTATATTGAAATTTAATAAATATTACTTATTATAAAACAAATATAAATAATATAAAAAATAAATAAACAGTACAAAAAATAAGTAACTTTCAGTATAACACTGCAACACCCACTACACATAGTATATCAATAGATATTCTGTGTAGGCATTTGCATGCATACATACGAAAAAGAACAATATCTTACCAATAAATATAAAGTAAAAAAAAATGATTATATACGCATTATTTAAAATTAATCATTAAATAAAATAATATATGACTTAATCGGTGTTACAGACTACTTACATATGTACATCAATTGTTAATATTGCAAAAAGTATTTAAAATTATAGTGACCTTGGCCATAGTTGTATATATTCCCATGAAAGTTTGAGTTTATAAAGTTTATTTAGTATATTTAAAGAAAAATCGTTAAGAATGGTCTATTATTTATATTATTATTTCTTTTAATTATGGTTAACGCCCATAAAGGGAGTTTTGTTATTGTTATTATTTACCGTGATACATACAAATTTACATTGTTTTTAGCCTAAACAACAACTTATTTAATAGGGTTTGCAATTCGATTATAATCGTACTCGAAATCGCGATAAATCGCAGCAATTAAACGTAATTGCATACTATAAACGCTATTAAAAATCTATTGACTAACTATTAATATTAAAATTTGATAAAATTTAAATTTTTCATTCAATTTGTTAGAGGATTAAAATGATTGATAATGATTTTGGACAATTTTCAAATTGGAAAAAAAATCCTATATTTTATTGGTGTAATATTAATAATGTAGACTTTTGAAATAGTTTGATTTTTGAGCACATTTTTCAGAATTACAACTCTAGGAAATCTAATAAATTTGCAATAAAACTAGCATTCTGAATGATTTTCGAGCACATTTTTCAGTTTTACAACTCTAGAAAATCTAATAAATTTGCAATAAAACTCGCAAAAAATAGCATCTCCAGACATTTGGAAGTGTCTTCTGAATGATTTTCGAGTACATTTTTCAACTTTACAATAACAAAATTACATTACTATATTACATTTAAAAATTGATTTTAGCAATTATTAAATGTAAATTGATGTTCGGTTCAATTTTTTTTTTATTTTAAAACTGTTACATTAACATTAAATGTTAAAGAAGCACAAACAATTCACAATTAACAGTACGCAAAAGTATCACAAGGCAATAAAAAAAGAGTTATAATTAGAAGACTCTACATTATATAGGCTCGAATAACCTTTGATGTTATTAAGATCTTGAACCCCAATAACCTCCAGATCTACTAGGAATCGGCTACCAAACCACTTTAACCTACGTTTTATCAACGCTGGACAATGAAATAGGATATGTTCTATTGATTCTGGTTCATCAATATCCTCACACAGCCTACAAGAATCATGGTCTGTTACGTCCCACTTAGTTTTCATTACGCCTATTGTACAATGACCTATGACCGTATGTAGACTTTTTCTATCCATACTCAGTAGTAAGTTGGAACTAGCAGCGTTCAGGGCTGGTCATAATGCCCTAGAAATTTTGCAGTCTACTCTGTTCCTCCATTTCAGGTTAGAATTGTCCATGGTCTGATTCTTGATCATATTGAAAAAGAATCCTAAAGGAGGCAGAACTTCGTGCTACTCATCTCTGACCCCTTCTAGCCAGTTCATTCGCGATTTCATTGCCTACAATGACGCTATTGCCCGGGACCCAGCATAATCTCACTGTCCGGTTAACCATTAGTTCTCTAAGTGGCGCTTTACACGTTCCCACTAGCCTTGATTTGGTTACAGCTGAACCAATTGCCTTGAATACAGCCTGACTGTCCACATAGAGAGTTACTTCTGAATTACTAATAGGGTTAGATAAGATTAACTCTACGGCTTTAATTATACCCAGAATTTCAGTATTTAGTTTACTGGAATTTACTTTAAAACCATAAATATCATACTTAAAACCAAGATGTCTCTAATAATTCTTTTAAAGTTTATTGTACACTTGGTGTGTCGTTATATCTTCTGCATAATCTCTAGAACCATAAGTTTGCTGAGAACTATTGATTGACGTATGTAGTTGTGAATTTGGTGAGCCGTTTCACCTTCTGTATAACCTCTAGGGCCATAAGCTTCTTCAGAACTATTTACGTATATGTCCAACATGTTTATTAATAAAATTATTTCTTTATAAAATTTTAGTTTTTATGCATATACCTTAACAAAATTTGTTAAAATATCTTTAAAAATCATATCTTTACAGCATGAAAACAGGTCTGCTCAAATGGCGTCCAGATTATGATATAGCAGCAGATTGTTACAATAAAGCAGGTACAATTTGAAATCAAAATATAAATTATACAAAATATCTCTATATTTTTATTACTGTTTTTCTTTACAATATTAGCTACTGCATTTCGAATAGGAAAATCTTATGATCAAAGTAAAGAATGTCTTATGAAAGCAGCCGATTGTCATAAAAATAATAGTTCTTGGTTTCATGCAGCCAAGTGTTATGAACAAGTATATTAATAATACTTTATAACTATAAAAATTATAATAATTACATTTTTAATAGGTTATTTTAATTTGTAAAGAAACAAGTAATTTGTTACAAGTGGAAGAATTTGCAAATCGAGCCAGTCATTTATATCAACAACATGGTTCACCAGAATCGGCAGCCTCTGCTTTAGATAAAGCCGCAAAAGTGGTTGAACAAAAACATCCCGAAATAGCATTACGTTTTTATCAACGAGCTTTGGAAATCAGTATGGTAAATATAGATTTTTCTCTTTATGGGAGTATAAAATACATTTGATCTGTAGCTGAGAATTTGCACATATAATTGAATTTGTTTTTTGTTAATGCTGCCAAAATATATAGATTGAGGATTCAACACGTACTGCAGCAGAATATGCTTCCAAAGTATCTCGTATTTTGGTTAAATTACAAATGTAATTGTTATTATTATTTTTATAAAATGTTAAGCTTTCACATTTTTTTACTTAAAAAAATACTAAAGCTATTAATGTAAATTATTTTTACTTTGTAAAGGTTTGATCAAGCAGCTGATGCTTTAAGACGTGAAATTGGTATAAATCAACAAACTGAATCGTATGGTCATATTGGTAGATTGGCTGTGGTTTTGGTAATGGTACAATTGGCCCGCGGTGATCAAGTTGCTGCCGAAAAGGCTTTTAAAGAATGGGGTAATTGTTGTGATCCACAAGAAGTACAAACTTTGGAAATGTTGCTGCAAGCTTATGACGATGAAGATCCTGAAACTGCTCAAATGGCTTTGAATTCGCCATTTATTAAGCATATGGATGTTGAATATGCAAAATTGGCGCGTCAAATACCTTTGCCTCAGGGCATTTTATCTTCCTCGAAAACTGGAGTTATTAAAAATGCAGCAGCTTCTTATACTTCACCTAATATGGATGTAATTTATTAATATTTCGTATTATCAAGGAATGAAATAATGAACATTTTATGTATTTTGTTTTTAGTCGACTAACTCAGAGGCTGGTGCTAGTGGTGGTGGCGGTAGTGCTGCTCAAATGGATGATGACGATGAAGAAGAGGGTGGTCTTTGTTAATTTATTGTTTATATATACTATATATATTTTTTCCTAGCTTAATTGTTTTAATGCCAGTTATTATATTATATTATATATTTGATGTAATTAATAGCAATGCAATCTAAAAAAAATTTCATTCCAAATATAAAGTCAAATGTCGTTAAAAAATGTAGTTTATTTATATACCAAAAAGAAAAAAAATTCTGCCATTGTATTATAAAATATTTAAAAAAAAAAACAGAGAAATGTTATTTTCGATTTTAGTTGAAGAATATCAGGTGCCTATAACTCTTTAAATTTGATTAACTTATTCTTAATCTTATCCTGTGTATTATAAATAATTGTCAAACCCATGTAGACACACCGCTAAAAATATACAACATCAATAAAAACAAGTAAGAACGCTATATTCGGCTATGCCGAATCTTATATATCCTTCACTTAAGTTGGCTAACACTAAAAAATCTTCCAAAAATAGCCTATTCCATTTCCCGTTGCAGATGATCGAATCCGGTAAAATTGTGAACCGAAAAATCCTCTAAAAATCAGTAAAATTTTCAATGAAACAGTATAGTCTCTATCATTTATAACGGCTTTACAAATCCAAAACAAAGGTTTATGGTAATGTGGTGTGTTTGTTTATGTGTGTGGTTTTTATTAGCAAAACAAAAACAACTATTATGAATAAAATTTAATCGTTTTCTGACAATAACTCGACTATTTATTAACCGATTTAAAAAATTTAAAAAACCAAAATTGTAAAAAAAAATCATACTATCGATTTATGGAGGTCCAAGTCCATAGTATGTATAGAAATAATCGAAATATTTAAAAATTTAAAAAAAATAACGTTTATTTGAAAATATATCCGCCATTTATAAATGGATTCTGCCAAATTTAAATAGCAAAATTCTCGCTA
>JACGTJ010017092.1:0-11424 GCA_014858695.1 Chrysomya rufifacies | reverse complement strand
ATACATACATACATACATACATACATAAAAAAACAGACAAACGGCAGAACAGACGGACTTAGAATCTTACCAAGACACAGACTGTTCAAAACAAAATAATCTCTTGAAATAGGACACTGATTCATACAGATTTAAAGGACTGAAATAAATAAATTTATTGTTCTATTTCGGAATCTGGTTAATATTGAAATGTATAATGGATTAAAATTCAGATATTTGTTAGGTTTTATATACAAGTGATCCCTCTAAATAGGACGTTCAAACATATTCCTTAATACCATAATAACTTCTCATTAGACTCCTAATTTTTTTAAATCATTCCGAAATACAAATTCTAAATTATAAATAATTTTTAATAATATAAAGTAGAAGAATTCAAATAAAAATATTTCTTCACTAATTGTAAAGAAATATTTTTGGTAGTTTTCTTGGCAAAATATTAAATTTGATTTAAGAAAAACATAAACTTACCATCAAATTTCATAGCAGTTGCAGCTGCTACCGCCGCTTTATGTTGTTCAACTGTGCCGCCGGCTTCTAAAACACGCATCTTATTACGATTAGCAATAGGACAACCAGAAGCACTGAAATTGTGTAAAGATTATATTTAGAAAATTTTCATGATTAAACATGCTGATTTTATTAAAATTTGTTTGAATATATAATTAAAGGACGATAAAGAACAATAGACTTACCTTCGATGTGATAAAAATTTACCAGTAGAATGACCAGAACCATCACAGCCGGGTATGGGGCATCTAAAAGTAGGATAGTTATAAAAAAAGCTGTTGCGATTATGTAGATAAGAACCTACATCTAAAAGATGCAATAAAAGGGGCTACAATTTCTTAAAACTTTTGAAGTGGTCACATATGATACAAGCTAGAATACTTTTTTTAAAGTTTTCAAACTTTATTCACAATTAAGCAACAATTTCATATTCGATATTGTTTTCATTTTTAAAGAATTCAGGACTTCATTCAAAAAAATTTCTATGTAATTTGCCTAACCTGCCTAACAAGGTAATGAGCATTGAAATTTATTGTAAAGCGTATCAGGGTCTGAAAATCACAGATGTTTAAAATATTTCTGAATACTATAGAGTGCATATTAAAGCAGACCAATAAAAGTTGGATTCTAGTCATTTAGAAATAGGTTTATATATGCCTTCGTTCCTATAAGGAACATACAGCCTCAATTGTATGGCTCAAAAATATCTTAAAATTGTTGTGTTAATAATTTAATTTAAATTGCAATGTATTTCAAGCCTTCAGTTTAAAGTCCAATGCTTAAAATCCAATAAATTAAAGCAATGTATTTCAAGTCTTCAACTTAATGTCCAGTGCTTGAAATACACTTTAATTCAATAGCATTCTCCAGTGAAACGGAAAACTTTGCAATTTTTCTATTTGAAAATTTAACAGTTTTTAATCAGAGTACAATTTTTCAAATCAAGTTTAATTGAATTAACTATAAGAATTATTAAGCATGGAAGTAGAATACAGTGATAATTTCAGCTAATTTCATTGCTCATAATCTCTTGTTCTCCAAACTTCGCTCTCTTTAATTTTAAATATGCATTTCAAATTTCTCAACTTACCTTAATGGTTCCGAATCTTGACCATCTCTGGGTTTACTTTTGGGTTTATTGGCACGTGGACAACCCGATAGGCTACGATGTGATGAATAATTACCAGTAACATGACCCGAACCATCACAACCCGGAGTTGGACATTTCAGTTCTTGAGAATGAGGTTGTAAATGATTGCGATCAGTGCGTGGACAACCGGTTAAACTATAAGTACAATGATAAAAATAAAAGGAACAAATTTCCCCAAAAACAAAAGAAAATGAAAACTTTAAATTAATTTCTCTTATCTTCAATAGAAAGTATAAATAATTTTAATTTCATATATAAATAGCTTTTGAATTCTATAATCAATCACTAGTACAACTACTTAAAGAAATTTAAATTGAATTTTCAATTCGCTTTTAAAAAGCTACGTATTCTTTGTTTGTATTATAAGCTTTTCATAAGAAAATTTCTTGGCAATAAATTTAAACAAAAGAATTTTTTCTTTCAAATATTAAACTCTGTTAACATACCTAACAGGATATGATTTTGTTTTAGGTTTAGTGTTAGTTTTATTAACAAATAAATAATAATTTCTTTTACAAATTAGATTTTCTATTATTAAAGTTATTTAAATATACCGAAACCAGTTTGTGTGCTAATGTGCATAAGAAAGGTCTGATTTAGATTATCGTTTATACTCTAAGGACTACAAATTTTATGACTGTCCTGTTACAGCACAGAGTCACATATCTTAATAAATATTAAAATGTAAATAAGGTTGCAGACAAACACTTATGTCATAACTGAAAAAGGATTTACACATACTAATAAACAACAGGGTCAGTGATAAGTGTTATTGTTGCATATTTTAGTTTAGCTCCCTTTTTACGAGGATTTTTACTACTAACTACATGTTGGTCATTTTTAGTTATCGTCATCATTCATTATCATAATAATGATATATAATTTTGTTACAACTACTTTGTTGGTTTTTTGCAAAATTTATGGTTTAATAAAGTTTGTTTTTATTTTCTCTTATAGACGTCTACCTCTACTTTACTCCTACATAGAAAAAAATAATGATTTTTCAGGACATAACAAAATGTCCTGTTGTTTTATTTTTGTATATGTATACGTATTTATATATAATAGAATATGTAAATAAATTTTACTAATAGTTGGGAAACTTGCCATTCAACTAACCTATCCTTTGACTTGTCATGTTGTGGTATGTGTTGCGGTGGTGGCATAGAGTAACATGATGCTGGACTTGTGGAATAACCTCCTGAAACTGGTGTCGGATATCCGCCGGGACCAACAGCAGTGGCATAAGGATTACTACATTGATATGCAGCAGCTGCACCATAACCATGATAACCCGCCGGGGGATAATCAGACTGTACAACCATACCATAGCCGGGATGAGGTGAATAGCCTGTGTTGAACATTGAAAGAAAAAAAGAAATAAAAAAAATTTTATATTAGTAAAGAGAAAGAAAATTTTGAGTTTTTAAAGCTCTCATAAGCAGTTTCCTTTCTTAAAACTAAAACAAATAAACATAGGGAAGTGAACAATGATAACTAATCGATTTATTCTAACGGTTTGATTTAACGAAAATTGTTAATGTTTAACGGAAGTTTACGCCGCTTAGTGGATTTGAATTCCTTAATATCAACTATTTCGAAGAAAAATGTTCTCAAAATGTTTAATGCCTTTTTGAAAACATTTCGATCTTATTCTACTAAGATCGAAGCCTTTTGGCCCAGGATCTTAAGTAAATTATTTTTACATTATAGGAAACGATATGTTGTCAGATCTTAATTGCGTTCATAAATCATAAATTCTACGATTTGTCTATATTCTGCTAGCACGCAATTTCCGACAACTAATTGACATCACTATTTGAATTGAATGTTTTCCTTTTATGTAGACACATATTTTTTCAAATACATTATACACAAATTGTTTTCCATATCCTAATTTTCAATTTCTGACATGTTAGTTAAAAAAAATCTCATACTCACCACTTGGATCTCTATAGCTGTCAATATAATGAGAGCCACCACTGTCCGGGGTTGATTCACGACTATACGGCCGGGGACCACCTAAATGACCAACGAGACCAAAGCCTAAAGGACGAGGAGGACCACTAAAATCAACAGGTTCCATTGGAGGAGATCTAGCCGTACCGTTTGCTGCCGATGTCGGCAATCCTGGTCCAAATCCTTGGGGATGAGCACCAACCACTACACCATCGGGATGAGCACCATACTGGGGACTGGTAATAATACTGTGTGGCAGTCTAGTCACAGTTAAATCCAAAGTTTGACCCGGGGGACTTGGCACTTGGGGGCTGGCTACATTAGGGCTGGCTCCTGGCTGAGGGCTGCCAGCACCGATACGTTGATTATATTGATTATGGGAAGCCGGTGAGTTGAAACCTTGCGGACTGGAGGATGTAACCGAAGTAGAACCGGAGAGATCAACAACAGGTGCTGCAGTGGGTGAAGGTGAGCCGCTTTGTTTGGGTTGCTGTTGTTGTTGCTGCTGCTGAGTCGATTGAGGACCCGCTGTTTGGGAAGGTTGTTGACTTTGCTGTTGTTGTTGCTGATTTTGATATGCTGCTGCAGCGGCTGCTGCTTGAGCAGCTGCCATTTTAACCGACAGATTAATAGCGGAAAAACCAGGCGGTAAAGGACCCATACTGGGATCATAATGATACATAGGTCTGGGATATATAGGACCACCATTAGCCATTTCATCATGCTCTACTTTAGCCATTAGCAATTGTTGATCTTGCAAATATTTCTGTTGTTGAGCCTGTAAATCGTCGGCTGATTGCGAAAGATAAGGATACATATTCGTGGGTCTTTGACCATTGCAATTGGGATCATAACGTTCAAAGGCGGTAGTTAAACCTCCCGAAGCGGTTGAAGAATCAACATATGAAGACGAAACACTGGAGGATATTGAAGTTGGAGGATTAGGATCATAGCTGCGGCTATTGGGAGAAATATTGCCCGTATTACCATTACTAGATGATAACATATCACTGGTACCATAAGCCGACGGTGGTTTACTTAATGATTCACCATTACTAACATGATGACCATAACGTTGCATGTGTTCGTATTGTTGTTGTTGCTGCTGCTGGTCTGCCTGAACATTTCCTTGCTGCTGGCTATGATGGTCATTGTGATAAGTTTCTGTACCATCCGCACCAGCGGAAGTTGGATTGCCAGTAGACATCATAAGACCGGAAGAGCCCTCTATGAATGGTCCTCTTTGTTGATGCAAAGTCTGTTGTGGACCACCATTGTGTGGACTTTGTTGATCATTAAGACCATGTGATTGCATACCCACAAAACGATTCATATCGTTATGAGACGTTTGCTGTTGTTGTTGTTGTTGCTGCTGTTGTTGTTGCTGTTGTAGTGTACCATTTGTGGAGTTACCAGCCGTTTGACTTTGATTATTGTTGGCAGTTGCCGTGGCAGAGGTATTGGCACGACCCGAGGCATTAGTCTCATTTGCTAGATATGAATGCATTGGACTCTTATTGTATTCCGATTTAATATTTGCAACTGGACTAAATTCCGTTTTAATAATGGGCATATTGTTATTATTGCTGCCGTTAAGGTTATTGTTATTATTATGAGAAGGACTGCTGTTGCTGTTGCTTAACTTATTGCTATTACTACTTGTGCTGTTGTTGTTATTAATACAATTGCTATTGTTGTTATTTAAATATTGATTGGCGGAAAGTTTATATTTATCCATATGATGTAAATCCTTAGAGTCTAGAGGAATGAAAAAGAAATAGAATAGAAAAATAAACAAAACGATTTTAAATTTCCAAAAATAGAAAAAGGTTGAAATTTAATAAAGTTGTTAAAATCTTTGTTAAGACAAAAATAAAATTTAAGTTTATTAAAATCTTGAAATATTAATAATTTGCAAAATTTCAATTTTGCTTTTTTTGTTTTTGCTAAAATCAACAACAAACCTTTTTGCAATTTAAAATCACAACGACTATTCTCATCCTCTGAACTATATTGATATTTCAATTGTTTCTTATTCATCGCCCCTTTTACAGCTTTAGGGCAACCAGACAAACTGCGATGAACACTACGATGAGGCTGAACATGCCCACGACCATTACAACCCGGTGTGGGACACTTAATAATTTGTTCATGTAAAGCCAATACTGAATATGGAACGGGCATAAAAATGGTTTTAAACAGACGAGTCATAGTAAATAATGAAGAAGAGGTGGGAAAAAAAGGCAAAAAAATATTGCAATAATTTGGAATTAATTAATCAATTACAACTACATATACAACAGTAAATGCTTAAAGCTCTACATTGTGAATTTCAGAGTTAGGAGAGTTAGAGCAAGAAACTATACAAAAGTAAGAGTTGTTAGTTGAAGAAGTCTAGAATTTAAGAAATTCTGAGTTAGTTTCCGCAATATTGTTAGACAAAATGTTAAAAGGGGTTGAAAGTTTTCTTTTGTTTAGACATGATAATCATGCATTAGATTATACATACATACACACACACAGACACACATAGAAGATACTAATTTTTTTTACATAGAATCAAATAGTTAAAGATTGAGTTAAAGAGTAGAAATAGTATAGAAATTGTGGAAAAGATTATGAAATTGTTTTTTGTTTTTGGTATACAAACATGCTGCTAATATTTTACTACAAATTTTGGTATTATGAAGTTAAACTTACATTCCGTTGTGACTTTATCGCGTTTGGGACAACCTGATATACTGTAAAAATAAATATTACAAAGGCATATTTTTTATAAAAATTAATTCGAAACTTTTATTAACGAGCCTAATTAGTACCTTCTATGATGTGAATATAGTCCAGTAATATGACCCTGACCATTACAATTTGGAGTGGGACATTTATTACCATCTAAAAGAAAGTTTTTTTTTGTTTGTTAAGTATTAAACAACATTTTATGAAATTAAGAAATAATAAATTCATAGATAAAAATTTTTGGTAAACTGTTGTATCGAAAGTTCACAGCAAATGAATGAAAAGAAAATTTAGTTATGGAATAGATTTTTATTTGATCTTTTTATATAAAAAAATGCTTTAAGTTTTTACGAAAAGTTAAAAAAAATTTGTGAAATGCATAAAATTTTTATAAAAAGCTTAAAGCTTTCATTAAATGCTTAAAGTTTTTATAAAAATCTTAATGTTTTTATAAAAGTTTTACAGATTTTGTAAAGGTCTTAAAGTTTTATATAAAAAGCTTAAAGTTTTTTATATAAAACTTAAAATTTTTTACAAAAAGCTTAAATTTTTTTTTATAAACTGCTTAAGTATAGAAAAAGTTTTGGCACATTATGTTTTAATTTTTAATGTCAATTCTTAAAAGTGATTTACATTTTTATGAAAAGCTTAAATTTTTTATTAATATTTTAAAGTTTCTATAAAACGCCTTAAGTCTTATATAAAAAACTTTGCTATATTTCGTTTAAAACTAAAATTTTCAAAAATTTTTCTTAAAAGAAAAGTAAAATTTTCTTAATTGTACTTGTGAATTATATCTAGGAGCGCTATATTTAATTAAGCTTGACTGTATATCAGTCTGGATCACATGAAAGCTTTTGAACGTTAGAGCGTTTTCTAGATTTATACGAATGAAATTAAGTTCGTATTCGAATAATGTGTGCATTTTAAATTAGGTTTTACTAAATGTCCTCCGAGTGTTTTCGTTGTGAACTTATACTCAAATATAAAATGTCTGAAAGAGAATATGAAACGATCGTGGTTTATGTGAAATTTAAACGTTTTTAAATTCATCGACCTATGTGTATATTTTGCAATTGAGCTAGGTCAAATAATAAACCTATTAGCATGTATATTAGGAACATGGTGTTTATACCCTCAAATCGGAAGAATATTTGTATGATAGCTGTGGAAAATAATGTAACAATCATGAACCATTTCTTAGTCCTTATTATTTGTGTCAAAATTTCAACCTTAATATTCGCCACTAAGTTTACATGGACCGGCAGCTAGTCGTTCCCACGGAAGGACAGATGGATACCATTTAGTCTACTAAGAAAAAGATATTTTATTAATGATGATGATATAAAGAATAAATTCATTACACCCTTCATCTTAAATGGCGTATGAAATTTCAAGACATAGATTGAAAAAAACTACAACTTCTGCCTTAGTTCCTCTTCTCTACTCTAAGACAATTCTTTCTGGAAAAAGTTTCTGTATGTTTGTTTATATGTTTTTTTTTTTCTATTTACCTCGCAAATATTTTTCTAAGTTCTATTTAAATAATTAATTAAAATTTGATGGAAAAACAGTTTTTGAATTATTTACTCATACACATGACATGTATACCTATACATACCTACAACTGATACTAACATACGCATTAAGTATTTTTTTTTTTTTTTTTTTTGCTAATAAAAAACTGTCTGCTATAAATTTTTTTCATGACAACAACAGCAAAATATATTAGAAAATATGCTACATCTAATATTTCTACTTCCTTATTATAAAATTCTAATAATGTTAAAAAAATTAACAGGGTAAAAGGGTTTCTTTTTTCTTTTTTAATAAGAGAAATATTTTTGGAAAACAATTTTAAGTCATGAGTTCTTCAACTAAGATGCTTTGCTTGTGTAGAGGTAGAGCAATGTTTGTATGCTTGTCACATGTAAAAAAAACACAAACTTATCTTTCTATAAATTGAATTTAATTAAAAACCCCAAAAATTAGTTACTCATACATATATACATTAAGGGAAATATACATAGATTGACGTTTTGTTTTAAGAGGTAAAGGATGAAGGGTGGGGGTGGTTGGTGGTCGTATTGAATTAAAAATGTTAGAAAATTATATATTTACATAATTTTAATGGGAAATTATATATGTTTTTTTGGAGGTAATTTGTCTAATGCATAGCTCAAATCAAATACTCTTGAGGTAAAGTAATTTTGAAGTTAACAAGAAGAAAATTTATTTAGTGAAAAAAAAACATTAATCATAAAATAATTTTATATAATGTCAATCATTTTGTAATATGATTTTTTCAAGTTATTTTAAAGTTATATTTGCTTTTAAAAAAGTTTTACAGTTAGTAGTAAAAATCAGTTGAAATACACTTCTATGTGCTTTGTAGCTTTCTAGGGTTAGTTAGTTTTAAAATATTTTTCATCTTTAATAAGGATTATTCTTCAATTTTTGTTATTTTGGGTATTAGGGCTTTTATTAAAATATTACACAATTTCTAGTTTTATAAAGCTAACAAATTTGCATAATTTATTTCTGATTTTCTGATAGAAGATTAAATAAAATCTGTATACACAAGCTACCAAATAGGCCGTCATAGTTTTATAATTTTTAAGGTATTTTATAGGGTAGATCCTTAAATTAAAGTGCCAACAAATCTATAAAGAAAATAATCAGCTAAACAGCGTCCACCTCTGCTGTACCGATGCTGAATTTTATAGTATGTCTTTGTATGGGTAAAAGTAATGTTTAGTTAAAATGGGTTTACTAATAATGATTGTTTTTTATTTGAATTTTAGCAAAATTTTTGAAAACGAATTATATTCAATTTTAATTGCTTTGCAATTTTTTGTCAATTTTGGTACTTTATTAAATTTTTGGCAATTTTTATAACTTTTAAAAATTTTTTACATTTTTAACGATTTCAGTTGCATTTTGCAATTTTGGCACTTTTTGAGAATTTTGGTACTTTTTAAGATTTTTGGTACTTATTGCAATTTAAAAAATTTTTGATACGTTTTTTTGTTATAGTTCACTTTTTTGTTACTTTTCACAATTTTGGTACTTTTTCCATTTTTTGGTACTTTTTGTAATTATTGTTCTCCCTTGTTCCCCTTATGGTATATGCTTTACAATGCTTTTCAATATTGAATTGAGTTTCCAAAAAAAAAAACACCTTATTAACCAAAAATATAGATAATTTATTGGAAAAAGTGCCAACAATAACTACGATTTTCGTACCCTTTAAACTTTGGGATTTTTAAAAAGTATCGAAATAATATTAATTATTTTCTTATTAATCTAACTTTTATATTTATTATTTACAAATTTACATGGAATTTTAAAATATAAACCTTTCGACATTCCAAAAATTCCATCTTATCAGATGCATTCGAGGAGGCTAATCCATAGTTAAAGTTCGATTTTTTTTTTTTAGTTTCAGACGTTAAGGTTGTTAATTGGTTAGTTTGGTATGTAGACGAAATAAAACTCATGCTATTGATTTTCTTTTCCGAAAAGTTTCTGAAGAGATTATTTGGAAGTTATATGAGAAGACTATGCTATAGTTATAACTGAAAACGAATTAAGTAGATATTTCCTGTTGTAGAAAGCTGCAACTTTTTCTAATTTATACCTAATCATGACGTTTAACGTTGTTTTTAAGAAAATATTACAAAGTATCTGTTTAATCTAAACAATGATCAAACAATTTTCGAGATATATACAAAAGTAATATAGTCCTCCTTCTACCCTATCATAAGGCAGCAGAAAGGTATTCTTTTGTTTAGTCAATTGATTTAATAGCTTTTTTAAATCTCTGAATTTATTTGGTTTAAGCTGCTGTTTATTAAAGTTAAATATCTTATATATAAAAAATTTTGAAAATTTTTCATAAATTTACAATTTTTAAGACTTCTGGATTTCTTGATATTTTTTTTAGTTCAAAATAATTTTGCAAAATTTAAAATCTAAGAACCATAACTTTTATTGACTACTGTATTATTACAAACTTCTTTCGCTATTTACTTTATCTAGATAGATTTAACTAATGTCTTAAATATTTTCTTGTTTTTCTTTGTTTTTGCTAACTAAGCTTAATAAGCTACATTAGCTTAAAGCTAAAAGGCAAATTTTAATAAGTTATTAAACAGTTATAAGCAATGAAAAGAAACTATTTAAAAAGTCATTCAACATTTTTTTGGGATTTCATAACTACAACCAAAAAGGATATAAATTCACATACAAACATTTCTTTATATGGTTTTGTTGTTGTTTTCTATTTTAATTTCTAGCGTTATTGTTTTAATGCCTGACATAATGACAAAATAAATATATAAAAGTGGTTGATAAAATTTGTCTACAATCTTAATGTTACAGGGAAAATGTAAATGTAAGAAGTTTTTCTAACATCAAGGAAAATCACTCATACTTTTAGGAAAATATTAATACACATACACACAAATACGCATACACATGTATAGAGTAGTTTAATAATATTTTGTTTTCCCTGTTTTNNTTTTTTTTTTTTTTTTTGTGTTATGTTGTTATCATTTAGTGGGGTTATAACTACAAGTAAAGCACGGAAATTAGTGTGACAAAATTGTTATTATTAGTATAACAAAAAAGTCTTTTAAATCATTATTATTACTACTAAATAGTACTTGTTTAAGGCCTAAAATTTCCTTTACATAATAAGAATAAACGTGTGTGTGGTATGTTAACTTGTCTTAGTTACGCTTGGCTGGTATAAATATTGAAAGTGAAGGGAGTGGAGGGAGCAGTTGTGTTAAGAAAACATTAGAAGCTTTTTGTTCCATTTCATTCCCTTACAAAAAATAGCTAACAAAAATGTTAAGGATTTTGTCTTTCTTATATAAAAATAACGTTAGCATTTAGTACTTCTTTCCTGGCACATCTCTACAGACAATTATAATGACTATAATAGTTAGAATAGAAAAAGGATTTTAAGTACTGGCAAAATGAGCAAATAATAACAAAATACTTATAATTATAAAGCGTGTGTAAATAGGTTTAACCTCACTTTCTTTTCTTTGTTCCAATAA
>JACGTJ010017083.1:0-10831 GCA_014858695.1 Chrysomya rufifacies | reverse complement strand
GGAAAAAACCCATAAAAATCCACCATTTTGAAGCATTTTAGAACATATTATGTCATAAATATGAAACGGAAGAAGCTACAGTGATGAAATTTGAGGTGCATCATTAGATGGTAGAGTAAAGGCTGCAAATTGAAAAATATGGAATTTCTTTGTTACATCATAACACGAATACCACATTTGTATGCACAAATGGATAAATGGGTGTGGCCCGCAAACATTCTTCCCAGCATTTATTTTATTTAACCTCTTTTGATGGTGGGTATTAAAGATTCGACCAAGTCGAATATAATCTTACTTGTTCATATTGTGTTCATACGTGTCTACTAAATTAATGATAACTTAATAATTTCATACACGATTTTGAACTTTTTTCTCTGGATGTACCTTACATAAAGCGTCCATTTAGAAATTGTTTTCCTATGCCATGAGTTAAGTTTTAAATACATCATAAAATTTGCTCATCTATCAACTAGTTAGAATTAGTTAGAAATTGTCAGGACTGTTAAAATTAGCATTTATTTACGGAAGAATAAGTGGAAGATTTATTTTTCTTACGGATAGAAGTTCTGAATAGTTTCATATCTCTCAGGCTGTCTAATAGATTCACAGTTTTTAAAAAACAAACTTAAACAATCAATAGGTCAGCAAGGGAAATCGAACAATTTTCCTCTAGTCCTTTATTAAGGTGTTAAATTCTAAAGAGATCAAAATGTTTTCATAATTCCTGTAATGATGTAGCGATGGATCCTTAATGAAATTGCAACTAAACCAAACAACTGAGATTTGAACATTTTGGTCTCTTGGGTTAAGCAAAAGAACACAAAACTTATAGCCTTTGGATAAGGTATCGCTAAAGTTATCCTCGAAATAAGGAAGATTGTGAAACATATTTTTTACTATCAAAATACATTGTTTTTGTTTCTTTCCGTCATCCAGAAGATATGTTCTAAAGGTTATCAATAAATATTCAACATTAGTAAAGTTCGGTTCATTATTATGAATTTTTGAAGAAACTTTAAAAATAGTATAGAATTTTTGTTATTTAAAGATATTTGAAAATTGATTTTGTTCATATTTTACTTACAAGTGCTCTAAAGTTGTTTAAGCTTTGTAGAAAGAAGGATAATTTTTACCACTACAGGAAGTGCCTTCTTCAAATTCCTTTGAATGATTTTAATGATACATTTATAATATGATTGACAACGACTTCCACTTCTCAAAGAAATGTTAAATTTTACACAATCGATTGAAATCATAACTGGCAATTGCTACAATTGGTTGTCGCTTATATAACTTACTATAAGTACAATTCGCTAATAAACAACGTAGATTACCAGACTAAAAGTAATAGTAGATGTAGATTTTGATTCGAACTTTTTTTTTTCCTCAGTGTATAGTATTTAATATGCTATATGAGTTAAGTGACATACAATAAGTAAGAAAAGCTTTCACCTATCTATGATCAAACATTAGTTCAATTTAATAACACAATCATAATCCATGTTAGTGTAGAGTAAAGAAATATAAACATTTTTTTTTTATACACGATAACAGATGTTTTCATTTTTTCTACTCTCACAGCAAAAATAATATGAATTGCTGTTTTTATACCCTACACCATCATAAGAGGAGAGGTTATGATGCATTTATACGAATGTTTGTAATATAGTGAAGAAATTTTCGATCGCCCATCACTATACCGTTCAACTTAGACTTGCCATCTGAGTCGTTTATACGATGTCCGTCTGTCGGGACGACTAGCTGGCAAAATACAGATCGTAGTTTGAAAGCTATCATCTTCAAATTTGTCACAGATTATTATTTTGCCATAAAAATGAATTCTACTAAAATTGGTCATTATCAGTCCATCATTTTTCATAGCTCACATACAAATGTCTTCACGGAGTGGGGAGTAATGCCTATAAATCTCTTAAATATAAGTGCAATTTATTGAAATTTAGTCCCATTAGTTCCACTCCAAACGGTCTATTATTATTATTATGAATTTTAAAAAAATTGGCCATCATAGCTACCATACAAATGTCTGTCCGGAATGGGGATTAATGCCTTATTAATAAGTTCATTATTTTTCATAGCTCCTTTACAAATAGCTTCCCGGAATGGAGATTAATGCCTATAAATCTCTTAAATATGAGTGTAATTTATTGAAATTTAGTACTATTAGTTCCACTCTATTACTTTACATTGCTTCCATATAAACGTTCTCCCAGATTGAGGGTTTTACAGCGTAAAATGCTAACATATGTGGGGAAAGTCACATTTTATTTGATATTGGTCCATTATTATACATAGTCCTCATAAAAATGTCTTCCCGGAATAGGGATTAATGCCTAAAGCTCTATTTAATATGAGCATAATGTTTTGAAATTTAGTACAAATAACTTTTTTTTTGTTATGTTCCACTCCAATCGATCTATTATTTTATCTAGCACTCACAACCGTTGCCCCAGAATGAGGCGTTTTATAGCGTTAAATGCTAACATATGTGGGCAACGTTATATTTTTTCCCCATCTGGAATATTTGGATATTTTGAATTTGACATATATTGAATTATGCAATTTAGTACACATATCTTTTCTACAGATCTTAATATATGTTACAAATTTCATTTCAATTGATACATTACTTCAACTAGTTCCCTTACGGAGTTGAAATTTAGAGCATACGTATAACTTTTATATAAATCAATTCATGTATTTCAGTTGAATACTCTGCCCTTATGTGATATAGGGTATTATATAGTCGAGTTTAACTGACTAAAGCTTTCTTACTTGCAATTAAGTTACTTTTATTTGACTGCTACTGCTGTTGTTGTAATTGCTGAAGCTTCTTTTACAAATAAGGAAATGACATTCTTGATGATGTTGTTGTCATTGTTAAGTTCAATTGTTTGTTTTATCTTAAATTTTATTTAAATTTATAGGAAAATATTTTAATTTTGTTTTATTTATTATAACATTACACAAATTTAAATAATTCTTATGAATCAATATCATTTTCGATTGTTAAGTAGTTAAAAAAAATGCAATTTGTTATTTAATAGAATTTGAAATCGGTTTTCCAGCATAAACATTAGTGGGTCAAATCATATTATTTAGATTTGTTGAAATATTTATGTTTATCTAATTGTATACAAATCGATTTCATCATTTTAAATATGTAGATTATTTTCACTTTTGCATAATTTTAAACTGTTTTAAACAGATGCCAAATGAAACCAAATACTTATGTTGAATTTTTATATGTTAATATTCAATTTTTGATTTATGATACTTTTGGGGTTTTCTTTTCTTTTATTTTTTTTTTTTGTGGTTTTAGATTTATGGTTTTCGGCTTGAGTAAACACTTTCCCTAAAGTACAAAAAAGAAAAAAAAAAAATGTTGGTTCTTAAAAAAAAAGAATGTAGAAAAAGCAGAAAAACAAGACTAAACTAACTATAATACAAAAACCCTTTTTGAAAACGTGACGAATTTTCAATATTTAACGCTGTTATACATAATTTAGCTAAACATAATATAATTTATAACCAACGTGCAACATTTTATACTCAAATACGTCTGTAAGTGTATGTTTGAATTTGCATGAAAATAAAAGATTTAAAATATATTTAATGTTGGAAAACCTAAACCTATTATATCTATTATAAATGATAATATCTGTAAAATTAAAGTGTATGATTTAAAAACAACCTTGGAATATGGACAAGCATACAAATCCTTTGAATCTTATTCTTTTTACTCTTTTCAAAAACACATGATTGTAGCTTTCTTTTATGAATGTATATACTAAAAGAAAACGATGTTGTAAAATTGACAGTGGTCTCTAACAAATGGTGTGGTGCAGTGGTTAATGTACAATAACTTCACTTCGAAGGCCTCCGATATAAAGTTTTTTTTTAGGAATTTAAAAATTTAGCTATTCGGCTGTGCCCTTACGTTTTTTTGTGCCTCTAAACACTTCATCAGCATTCACGGCAACTTCTTATAAATATTAAGTCTCCAAGTTTTATGAGAGCATTGCAAATCCAAAACAGAGATTTAAGCGCAGCTGATGCATGTGTTTATTGACTGACTGATTTCAATAATCGATTTTTGGAAAAAATGCAAATTTGGTATATGGCTTTCAAATATGCAATGCGAAATCGCTTATACTGTTTCAGATGATCGAGTCCGGTAAAATGTTGAACCAAAAAATTCTTCAAAATTCGTAAAAATGTTCATTTTCTTAAATGTGGGCAAAAAAAAAAATATCACTCCGTATGAACACTATTGTTGCAGACTGAATCGGATTACAAGACTACATTATCAAGAAGGTTGAATTGTTCTGCTATCTAGGCCGAATATGATGACTTGGTTCGAGGTGTCTCATGCGGATATCGCTATCCAAATGAAGGTAGCATTATCAAACATTTTGTAGTTTTGATGGTGTATGGCGTTTGGAAACGCTTTTACATAACGTGGAGACTGAAATATTCAACTCAAATGTACAATCTACAAATCTTCGATTCTAATAGTCAGGCTTTATGCTCACGTGACTCTAATGTCTCACAGATGTTCATATGCCTTTGAACAATTTTGAGAATTTTCTGACCAAACGTAATACCCAACATCAGATTTTGGTCAGGTTCCCGACGCATTCCATTAGTTATTGAAATTGGTTAGTGGAAAGGGTGATGTATTAGACTAATGAAGGCCGTATAAACATAAGCATGGAGTAAATATCTCTGGAAAGAAGATGAAAAATCTACAAGAAGCTGGGGTGATATAAAACCTATCGCCTACAGTCTAGAATGGCCAACACCTGTAGTTTTTAAATCCCAAAAGTATGCTTGGCAAACATCTAGTCTACAAACATGAAGAACGGATTAGGCACACAATGGAGTATGGAACCCTCAAAGAAGTCGTAGAAGTATGAATATGGAGTAGACATCATAGGAAAGAAGACGAAAAATCTACAAGAAGCTGGGGTGAAATAAAACCCATCGCCCAGAACAGTTCAGAATGACGAATACTTGTAGTTTTTAAATTCCGAAAGTGTGACTGGCAAAAATCTTGACATTTAAATGTTTGTAGTCACACTACAAACATTTAAATATTTGTGGTGTGAGTGTGAAAGTCAAAACCATTTCAGATATATATCATTAATTCAATTTTATTGATTTTAAAATATTTGTATTCTTGTTTTTATAGTGAAATATTTATTGTTTTTTTATAAAAAGAAAAATAATTTTACTTAGATTTATTTAAAAATTTGTGGCCTTCAATGTACATATAGACTATTTATTTATTTACTTATTGTTTTTAGTCAATATTATTCTTTCATAAAAATATTTAATTAATATTCTTCTATTTATATATTTAAGAAATCATAAAATTTCATATATATTTTTTATAATATTTAGATAAAATTTGAATTTTCAAACAAACATACTTAAAATAAGAAAAATTTCCATTTAAAATACCACCTGACCAGATTTTGGAAATAAGATTGAAAACAGAATTTATTATGGAATAATTGAACATATGTAATAAATGTTCATCGTATTAAGAATTTGAGAAATTTCGAGAATTCATGGCTCAACAGATTCTTGAATATTCTATGTAACACCATAAAGAAATCACCAATACATCTTGGTGATGACGAAATGCCCAATACCACACAAACACAGGGAATTTTTAATATAAGATACCTTTTTAATAAAGTTATATTCATTAGGAAGTAGCCCAATGAATTAATCTTAATACCAAAGGCGAAACTTCAATAAAAAAGATATATTCGAAAGAGAAATCATTAACGAAATATCTGGTCAATTGGGTTCTTTCAACTTATAAGTTTGCCACTTAAGTTATTATGAAGAACTAAAAATGTATAAAATATTTGAAAGTAAAACATAATTTGTACTAGGGTTGAGTGGAATTAACTTATGATGTAAACTCAAGAAAATTTTAATTATTTTGCAGATACTAGCACACAATTTAACGTACAATATTATCAAATTAGTACTTTTGGTACTATATTTTAGTGCTTTGTTAAAGCTTTTACTTCCATACTTTTTTTTATTCATATTTAAAGAACATAATATGATTTGAATAAGAAACAGTAATCATAAACATTTGGATAAAAAATAAACCTAATTACTTGCATCATTTTATGACAGTGTTTTACATTCATATGTTTCATTTCATCATATTATTATTTCATTTATACATACTATGATCCATTCAATCAAGTTTTGATCTCATTTGATCATGTATATGATTCCAGTTCATGATCCCCTTAAATCATGTTAAGATAACACATTATCATGTTTATTATCCTATTTAATAATGTTGTGATCATATTTAACCAGGTCAGTTATTCTGTCAGACAAACATTTGATCAAAACACAAAAGAATTTAGAATAGAATGAAAATTTGGAAAAAAAAAATTCTATGATCAAATGTTATCATTAAAGTGTTCAAATACAATCGTAAACATGATTAAATGGTTCATGAATCACATGTTATAAGTGATAAATATTTGAGATATATGTGTAATACGAATATAATTTTAATATCAATAAATATAGTCAAATGTTTACTATTAAAAATACTCTGTCTTTGGTGGTACAGGCTTATAATGCGCTTTAGCGAATGCTTGTAACATAGAGAAACATTTTCGACTCTATCTGGACAGTTGGCTGGCTATCCATATAAAACTACAAGTCGCAATTTTAAAGTTGGGCACAAAAAGGGAAAAACAGCTTGGGACCAAACAAAAGTCTATTGAGATTGTCTAGACCCATACAAATTTTCTCATAATATGATATTAAATTGATAAAAATAGTGGATGAGGTCGCAATTTTAAAGACATATACTTACATACCTTGCTGCCATACAAATGTAACCCTTGGAATCGTCTCATTATTTCGCCTATTATCCTTACAAAGGACCCTCCTAAACAACAGTCTAACTGCATAAATTTCTTCAACAAGTATAAGATTTACAATTTTAAAGATGTCTTGATATAGTTCCAAACAGATTGACACAAAGACAAAACGTATTCGAATTAGAAACGAATAGTCCATGAATTCAGCTTACATAAAGCCGTGCATGCTGACTAAAGGACTCGTAGTAGTTTTTGATGTTAAATAAACTAAATGGAAATGGACGTAATGGAATGTATTACCTAAAACTATGAAACTCTAAAAGAAATGCATGATGTACTTAATTATTTGGAAATTATAATAAATAAAGATGTGATTGACTTAATCATTCGAAAACTAAATGGAAGAAATTTTTTAAATCATGTTTGAATCATTTAACTGTTTTTTTTTCTATTAAATGTCATGAAAGATAATTTGAACAAGAGAGAGAAATGGAAAAGTGAAAGAAGAAATAAAAAACGTGTAAGATTAATAACTACACAGAAATTAATCATTTAATTGAATTGAATTATCAAAATTAATTAAAAGAACAAATTTGGGATGAGCTAGGAATACGAAATTTGGCACAAATATTTCTCTTATATAAGATTTATTGAAAATGGACAAAATCGGAATATAAATAAGGAAGTTATGAAACAAAAACCCATAAAAATCCACCATTTTGAAGCATTTTAGCACATATAATGCCATAAATATGAAACGGAAGAAGCTACAGTGATGAAATTTGAGTGTGTCATTAGATACGTATAGTGAAGGCTGCAATCCAAAAATGGGAGTGCCACGCCTACTTTTCGGCGCACTTCCCGTATAAGGCCAAATTGGAAAATATGGAATTTATTTGGTACATCATAACATAAATACTACATTTGTATGCACAAATGGATACATGGGCATGGACCGCCCACATTCTGCCCACTTCAGTATTTATTTCATTAACCTCTTTTGATGGTGGGTATCAAAGATTCGACCAAGTCGAATATAATCTTGCTTGTTTACATTAATGTAGTATTCAATTGAAATATTTCTTTCCCTTGAACGATTGAGTAAAACACTGATTTTGAAATTGGTAATATTTGTTCTATTGTATCACCTAAGCAGCAAACAAATGATCTTCTGAAATTTGCTATTCAACGAAAGCAAGATTTTTAAAATTTTATTGTAATCGGAACATGTTACTTTTACACAAACCTCTCTTGGAGAAGTTTTTCTATTTAAGTCATGTTCGAACGGTAAAATTCCTCTTGCCACATTTTGGTATTGAAATGAACAAATTCGGTGAAAAATATTATAAATCAAATAACATATTTCCTACAAAAGCATACTAATTTATATGAACTTGAATAATTTCAATTTCTCCTGTCAAATTTTAAAAGGAAATTTCAACTACTAAAATAATAATAATAAAAAAACATTAAAATCAATATACATACATAAAATATCGTAATAATTTTTATTTATTTTAAATACATGACATATTATCATCAGAATGTTTAAGAGATAAATCGAGTATCTCATTTTATTGAAAAAAAAAAAAACATAAATAAATACCACAATACAATAAGGGAAAACATAAAATGTTTACAGTATAAGCAAAATAATACGAATGATAAGCTAAATACCTTAGATTCGATATTTCCCCTTGACATATTCATATCGTTTGCTTGTCTGTATAAAAATTAGTAAAGACTTTGGAAAAACAAAAAATATGTAAAATAATGTTTGATTTTTTTAATAATCCAGATTATCTAGTTTATACTATCAATCTATTTTATTTATTTATTATTTTTCCATAATTTTGCATGTATTTCTTGTATATTTAATTATTCATCCATTAAACAGAAATTGTGAAAGAAATATATAGAAAAAACCAACTGTAAATTCATTTAAATTTATTTATTTATTTTTATTTTTTCGTTTTCATTCAAGCGCTGCAAATTTTCTATTTCTGTAATAAATTAATGAATCGATTCAAACAGTAGTAAAATTCATATTTTCAATATTAAATAAAAATAAATAAAAATGGAAGTAAGATTATATTGGACTTGGTCGAATTGTTGACACCCACCCTCAACAGGTCCTATGTTGACTATTTTCTATATGTAAAATAGTGAAAAATATATTAATGAACAAATTCCATGTATTTTCATAAGACCTAATATGGGGGCAGGGCGAAAAGTGGGCTGTAGAGTCTTCTGTTTCATATTTTTGGGACTTTATTCAATTAAATGCTCCAAAATGACCCTTTTTATGGGTTTTTGGATCAATAACTTTTTATTTGAGAACCGATTTTGTCCGTTTGCAATACCAAAGAAACCTCACACAAAAGAAGGTTTGTTCCTCCCGTGCGATATCTGTTGTGCTTTCAACTTATAGATAGATAGACAGACAGACAGACATGTTGTATTCTTACACGATTTCAACACGCTACAAACTGAATGATGATTTAATATTCTGTCAGTCCGTCCTACTGGATGGTTTTCTAGTTGTCATTACTATTCAAATTGTTAATGATCGGTCCATTATTTTATATGATTTTCATAGAAATGTTATTCTGAAATGAGAATTAAAGCAACTCCTTCAAATCTATGTTTAATTTAACACACTTAACTTTTTCATAAACCGTAATATATGTATGTAGGGGAGTCTAATATGATGAACCGATTGGAATGAAATTTGCAATATTAATAAAATTTTATTCCAATCGGTCCATAATTTCAGACTCTCATGCATACATATATTCTCTCAAAACAGCGTAATATTCTAAAATATATGAGAAAGGTACCAATTTTCAATATAACTTAACGAGGTTTGAAACAGATTATTAAAGCCGGCAAACAAATGTACCCCCTGGAATAGGGTTTCAAACACATAATTCGCTTAAATGAGGATTAATGAAATTAAGAATGAATAACTTTTTCTATACAAATTATGAAATATATTGGCGAGATAGTAGTTTAATAGATATTATAATGAAACTTTAAATTATTTTCGTAGAAAATGATAATGATCGTTCAATTATTTCACCTAGAACTCGTAGAAAGGACCTTACATAACAAGGTCTAAACTGCGTAAAATGTTCAAATATTTCAGTAAGATACTTAATTTAAAAGATAACTTGGTAAAGTTTGGGCCACACAACAACACAAATACAAAATTGCTAGTCCATTACTTTACCTTACTTATGGTAGTGTAGGGTATCATATAGTCGCACTTCACAGACAACAGCACTTTTACTTGTTTTTCCTATGTTTGTTTATTTCTCTTTGAAAATGTTTTTATTTCAGTGGTACATAGTAAGGAGAATATCTTTTTGTAAAACATAGGTTTATGTACATATGTGTTATATGTACGTTTAACTGTATGTTTTAACTGACTATTTTAAAAATGTTAAAGCCAGTAAAAGAATGAATTTCATTTATGACTGAATAAAACAAAAATTCTTTCAATGACAATTTTTTCTGACACTGTTATCAATTCGTTTCTGCAAGTATTTACTTGCTGTAAATGCACTTATGTTGATATATAATATTCAGTTTATATAATTTCTCAAGTTTTCAAATGGAAATGATAAGATACCAACAAATATCATTGACATAATTCCCAGACATTATTTAGCGCTATTGTTATAAACCCTGCTAATAGCTGGATGCTATTTTTCTCAGATGCAATAGACGTTAATAAAAATCAATTCTATTTTCTAAATTTCTATCGGAAATCCTAAGCTACCAACAAATGAAATTGAAACGAGTTCCAGACTTCAATAAAGTCCGGACGGACATCGTTTAATCGACTCAGAAAGTGATTCTGAGTCGAACGGTATACTCTATGTTACAAACATCTGCACAAACGCATTATACCCTCTGCAGAGTATAAATACATTATA
>JACGTJ010017080.1:0-12155 GCA_014858695.1 Chrysomya rufifacies | reverse complement strand
TGGCAACATTAACGAACATTGCGCTATCATATCCACCACGTTGTTAAAACTATCATATCCACCACTTAGTTAAAACAACATGTATACATTGTGTACAACAGTTATAAACATGTTTATAAATACTTTGCTGTTTTGTCATGAAGAGTTTTGGAAAAAAGGATATAACTTTTTTATATCTGCTGAAATTCAAAAAAATCAAATGTTTTTAACAACAGTATCAAAAAAGCTCACATTGTTGGTTCGGTGCAAGTACAACTCATTTCATTTTCAGAACAGTTTGCGAGTTTTTTGCTAGCTTGGAACAATTATACATATATGAAATATACTTATTATAAAATACCTCGAAAACGGCCCAATGTTACTCTTGTGGGGAAAATATTTTCAGTTTCTCTACATGCAAAGAAATAACATGATTGACGGGATCATATTCGATGAACATAAAAGAATAATATAAATTAATGCAACAATAATTAGTATGATTTGAAACAATAACTAATATAATTTCATTAATTCAACCAATATAAGTTTTATGCTATAATTACTGCCCAAATAAATTTATCAATTTTATGTTGCACTGAAATTTATTATATGAAATTTTTCCACACTCAATTAATTTGGTGAATAAATATGCACCTGTCACCAAAATTATCATATCAATTATCAACATTGTTTAATAGAACAAATATAAAAATATTCCCAATCAAAAATTAATTGAGTGATTGAAAGTACAAGATTGATAATTGAAACATTTTTTAAAGAATCTTTTCTTTTAATTACTTTTTATAAAAAAAATCAAAATAATACTAAACGTTGGTGATAATTGATAAAAATAGGCCCATTTTTCTGAGTAATTAGAAGAATAAAACTTACGGAATTCGAAGTTTGTTAAGCAAATAAGAATGATATAAAAGTCAAAATATCTAAAGATTTCAAATAATTATAGAATTACGGTTATTGAAATAATAATAATATGATACCTGATGACCTACTACAATTTAAAGCAATCGGTTCAAAATTACAAAATAAAAAAAAACGAATAATTAATATAATAAAGATTAAAAATTGATGTATATGTTGGCATTAATAATTAAATAAAATAAAATTGAAGCTTTATAAAAATATTATGTCAAACTTAATCTGTCCAGGATACGTAGAAGTTCTGCTTTATTTCGGAAAACAGTAAGTAGTTTATTGAAAGTTAAACCTATTTATTCACTGATAAATAAAAGTTAACGATCAGACAGCCAAGAAATAGTAGTAAATCTGGTAACCTCAAAGAAATAATTCATACGTTTAATCGCAAAGGGATTTATAATTTACAAATGAAAGGTTCTTATATTACATTATAGAATTGTTTCACTATCACTAGCAGTTCATGGTTATATTTTCTATATCAACATCTATCAACCTTCTTAGCATTTCTTTTTTATTCTCTGCCTTGACGGTTTTATCATATATGCATATACTATACATACGTATTTTTTACATAAATTTTTTTTTTCATACATACTACTTATGTACATGTACATTTAAGTAGAAATACAGTGTTGTACCTGTGAAACGAATTCACAATTTAATTGTGGAATATTAGCACCAGATTTTAAAAACTGTTTTTAAATATGAAGATACAAGAAACTAAATGAAACCCTTTTTCTAATAATATTGATCGAAAAAATATGTATACACTCATGTGAACGATCGTGCAATTCGATAAACCGTGCAACCACTGTAGTGAAAAATGAAACACGAAACGTTCATAATTGTACCGGCAAAGCAATTCAAGTATAAAACGCACATCCGCCATGCGGGCTGATTGACAACAATTGGGGCAACTGTGCGATCGACAGTCACTGCAAGGCAATTGCAATTATATATTGTACACACATACACACATAGTCCATGTCTGACATGACATGTGCATAATTGGTGTGAGGCCATGATGAAACTTACGTATATAAATATACACACATACATATGTATTGTAAATACTTACTACATACTTATAAAGCATCATTTCTTACCAATAAAATGGCAATAAAAGTTTCACCAAAAAATGCAACATCATATTGCCACCATATACAAATTAGTAAGTATCACGATCATCGATACACATCAATTTGACTGTCAATATTTTGACAATTTAAAACTCAGGAATAAGGAGCGTAATTCTGGAACACTAAGAAAATTTTATGGCAAAACGAAATTATTTATATAAAAAAAATTGCTCTAAACATACAATGCATCACATTGAGTATTGTTTCTTAATGAGAAATTTTTATTTTATTTCAATATCCAGTCATACTTTATAAATATTTGCACAATTCTTTAACAAAAAATAGTTTCATTAAAACTAATAATATTAAACTTGAACGTCATTTTCTAATTTATATTTACCTTATTAAACCCCAACTTGGATAATTGAGTTTTTTTTTTAATTTCAAGATAAATCAAATTATTCTGTAATAGAATAACCGTACTGTAAGTTTTAGTCCAATAGAATTCGAAATTTGTAATTTTTAAAATTAGATTTTTGTAATTCAATCTTGGATTATATTAAGTTTATACGAAGAGCTTATTCGAAAATTATATCTAAATTTAGTGTTTTGTGATTTGTTAATGCACCCTGTGAACTGTTTTGCAGCTGTTAAGTTCAGAGCGTATTTTTATATTATGAAAATCACTGAGTTGACAGACAACTTTATAGAAATGCATTATTTCAGAAATTTGTTTCCCAAATGTTTTCGTATATTTGCAATACGCAGATGAAATTGTGATACGAAAAATATTTATTAAATTATAGTTTTTCACTTCTCATATGTTTCATTGTTATATGACAAAAATTAAATAATAAACACAGATTTTTCTTAAAGAAATGCCCATAACTTTTGGTAACACGGATTAGATCTTAAAAGCTATATAAGTCTTAGACTAATAAAAATGGAAGCAAAGATTGCGTAGTTTAATTTCATATATGTTATTATTATATAGAATAATTGATAACATTATCCAAAATAAATGACAAAATTTCCTTTGAAAAGGCTTCTTCCGATTTGAACTCCTAGTACATTATATTTCTAATCAACTTATTTGACTTAAATCATGTTTATTTGTTTTGTATTTTAACTTTAAAAAATAGTATAAAAAATCGAATAAAATTAATGTAAATATATCTTTTCTACACTATGACAAAATAACTTATCGATGCAAAAAAAAATTTAATTTGATCTTTTAGCATTTGTACTTTTTTGTTAAGGATCTCAAAATAGCACCAACATTTATTTTCTAAATAAAAAGACAATTAATTTCCTATATGTTTTATCACATATTTTTTAACACAAGGCCTTAAGTATTCGATTTTCATAAAACTCATTGATAATAACGTCGACTTAATGATTTTCCGATGTTATATATTATAATATATAAGTATAATTTCCACACAAACGCATTGAACTATCTCCACCTATGGTGGTACAGGGTATAAAAAACGAGTAAGGTAATATTCGTTAATATAAAATCGAACATATTCGTTTAAATGTAGTTAATAAGGTGTCCAAGTTTTTTATAGTAGTTAATTCCAATTAAATCGTTGTAAGTTCTTCATGTTTATATCATGTTTTGCAATAATATGATCCAAAAGGCACATTTTTATTGATTTTTGATCTATTACTTTTATTTCTTCTAGTACGATCGTGCTTTTAACAGACATACAGACAGGCATCGCTAGATCGACCTAAAATGTATACATTTAGGGGTTTTAGACAAATATTTATAAAATGTTACAAATGAAATGACAAACCCAATATAGCCCCATCATTTTTTGATGGTGGGTATAACAAGAATGCGCTCTAATATTTATTTATTAAAATAAATAATGATCGATTTTGGAATGTATAAAATAATTTTGACACGAAACGTTTTAAAGTCAGTCAGCATGCCAAATAAACTAGTCACGTTTACAGTGTACACCTACATATAGTACATAGTATATACATATACAAATACCTATTCAAAGTGGCACTCTATGTTATCAACTTTATAGCGTTTAATTTCTTTGACTGCGATGCAGTTCTAGACAATTAATTGCACGTTAACTTACTTAAGCGTTAATATGTTCATAATGTTGCTAAACTCTGAGCATTTTTTAATTAACTTATATTTTTAGAGTTAAGGATCAAAGCTCAAGTTTCTATATATTTTCTATTTAGTGGCAAATAAGAAAATTGAAAAAATAATATATAATTTTTAATAAACATTGACTATACTAATTATATAAGATATCCGCTAATGCACTTATTTACTAGATAACCAAAAAGTTCTATTTGTATAATATAAATAGAAAAATTGGCAATTTCTAATTAGACATTTTTGACCATCTCGAAAAAGTGATCTTTGTTAACTTCCATACTGCGTTCTAAATGTTTTAAGTTTCATTGTATTAGGGTCCATAAATTTTTATAAAAAAAGATTAAAAAAAACATATTTTGATCAAACTTAAAAACTTTTCAGAAATCTTTGGCTTTATTAAGATTCTAGTTACTCGAATAATAACTTATTGACCATAAGTAATTCGAAATATGCAAACATTATTAAAATGGATTCCCTAACAGCAAGTTCTCAAACGAATCTAGTGGCCGCGATTTGAGTCAACATCACATGCATCTGATCATGATAGACCGTTACCAAACAATACTATGTATAAACATTACTCACGTTACACTAAAATAATAAGCACGCAACACAAAAATAAACTTACATTTGAATGGAAAAAAACTCTTGATAATAAACTTTCTAAATTATTTCCAACCTCTTTTATTGCAACAAAATACAATGGTGAAGGGATAATTAATAGTAAAAAAATGCATCCTGATAAGAAACAAATATCCCGTTTGGTTTTTGCATTATGTAATTATTATAAATATTTTACTAGTTGTGAGAATACTATTCAAATTATTGGCATATGCCAATATAACTTTTTTATAAAATCACTTTTTTGATTAAAATAATCACGTTGGGAGCTTAAATTAAGAAAATGTGTTAAAAATAGTGAATTTCCATGAATTAAAGTTAACATCACAAGTGTTTTAATGTGTCCTAATAATGTATTTCTTTGAAATTCGCATTTGATGGTTCTACACGAATGAGGTCTACATGAATGAAGCTAATGTCCCAGAAATTGTTCAAATTATATGGAAACGTTTAAGGTCTGTAGGGATATATCAACCAAATGGAGTCAACGGAGCAAATCTGTCTGTAAAATTAATTACCTGGGAAAAGGAAAATTTTGATGTTTTTGTTCAGAATAAATAAAAATACGTATTTTAGTTAGTGGCTTCTTTACCAAGCGTAAAGTTTAGACAATTTCTGCACAAGGATATACACATATAGTTAAATAATGTATAATCAACCATAAATTGACATCTAAATTATTATAAAAGCTATTTTACCAAAAAACATATTAACATTTTAATAATTTACAGTTTTTCTTTTAATTGTTTATGTTCATAATTAGCCATGGATTTCATATTTTTAATCCCTCGTTAAAGAATGATTCAGAATATAAACACTTTAATCGGTGAAAACATTGGATATAATTCTGATAACAAAAACATTTATATCACATAAGTTCTTATGTATTGTCGTAGAGCCCCATTTTCTACCGAATGAAGTAACATGCACAACACGAATTCGATTAGAACGGCAATAGTGTTTAACGTACACTCATTTCACCGAAAGTATTGTAATGTTTATAATATATATAATTTTTAAAGGTTCTACGGACAATTTTTAATAAAAGTAACAATAGAACAATTTTAAACCCACTAAACAAATTCAAAGTATGTTTAACGATAAAATACCATTTCCGAAATAGTTCAAAATATCGTTACCTCTTAAATACCATTAACGAAATAATCTATAGAATGGAAGTCCAATATTGAAATTGGTTAAAAAAAAGTACCAGAAAAAATAAATGCAATATTAAACGGTTCAAAAGCTAATTTCTATTCACTAACCGTGAAAGTTAAGAAAAATCCTATAAATAATCGTGGACTATTTATGTATATTCATCCTGTTTATAAATTCTTCACCAGAATTGTATTTAAATCCAATTCCAACATAAAATGGACATACCGATTAATTTTTATAGAAATCTTCATAAAACATTTTAACCAAAAAAGAACAAGAACAAAAAACTTACTTCAATATTATACCCATACCTTTGGTTTTTTAAACAGCGGACTTGTGTACTTGGCTGGGGAATAATAGATCTATATCTTATATTTCAAAAATGCATTAAATGAAATTGAAATTTTATCAAAATCGAAGATTTATTTTTTTCTTTTAAAGTGGATATCATGTCTAGTATTTATCAAATTCTCCATACAGAAAGAAACAAATTTATGATTTTTAACAATATATCTCGCTAAAAAAAAAAACCAAAATCCAGTTATCTCCTAAAAATTCCAGCTGCTTACTTTATCAGACTAAATAGGAAATTTTTTTATTTGAAATATTAGTTTTAAATATACGAACCCATTAAAGTTTTCGCCGAGATTTTGTAGAAAATTGTTGCATGGAGTTCTATAGTAGACCAATTGTTTTGTAGCAAACAAACTGAAAGCCAAATTTTACCATTTTTGATAAGAATCAACAAAAACGGAAATAACAGAACAGTAAACACTATAAAGTTTTCAATTGGTACCTTCTTACTATTTTTCATACAAATAATGTTATCATTTGCCAAATTTTAGTCTCTTATTAAAATTTTGGTGTTACCAAAGTAAAAAACTTAGAAACGAAAAAAAAAAAAAACTCAAAACATTTTAATAAAACAATTGATTTTATTTTATATAATGAAACATTTTTTATTTTTATTTTATTAATTAAGGAAAAACAACCAATTTCTTGTTTTTATAAACGTACAATTACATTCATTTCCACATACAGTATGCAGTTATATAAAAGGATTTAGTTCAAAATGATATGTGTTGTTAATTATAATTAATGTTTTTATTATTATCATTTATAGAATTTAGTTTGATAAATGAAATACTTATAATATAAAAAACATAGGAAGGAAAAACAAAAATTTTTTAAATTTAAGCAACTGGAAGTGAATTTCAATTAATATACAACATTTGGTTTAATTTTATTTATTTAATTAATTACAAACTAAATTTAATTTACACTACTACGCAAAAATATCTAAATTTATACTAGTTGATGAATGACATGGTCAGTCATATAATTCCACGTTTAAATCTCAATTTTTTTATGAATTCGCGATTCAATACAATTAGTGTACACGTATGCATGTATGGGTATTTGAGAATTTAAATTGTAGATAAGGATTTAATTTTTGTTGGTTTTTTTTTTTTTCTTCTTTGATATAAATATGTATATGATGATTATGTGTTTATGTTTGCAAAAAATGTTGATTGATTATTGGTTTTTATTACTATTTTAATTATTACTAGTTGAATTGTAATGAGAAAAAAAGTTATTTTTATTGAATTTTATTTAAGGGTTATTTTTATAGGTATGTATGCATGTATGTATATATGTATGCATGTATATATGCAGTAGTATGTGATAAAGACATTGTTGATTGTTTTTGATATTAGAAATTAGTGAAATTAAAAAGATAAAGAAATTAATATTTACAAAAGTATGAAATCGTTACGATCCGTTTGATATAAGACTAATAATTAAACACACATGTACACATTTTATTCATTTTTTGTCGAAACAGACATCTTAATGTTCGCCATCACTATGCAAGGGCGAGCATGAACCTCTACTTTTAACAGGACTTTGCGATCTACTATTTGCTGGGCTGGATAATTTGGATGTGGTCGAGCGAACTGATAGATCTTCTGGCTCGCTGTCAAAGTAACTGTCATTGGACACATCGCTTCCAATGAATGATGTCGGATTGTTGGAAGAATCAAAGTTGTTTGCAGTCTTGGTGAGTTCTTTATAAAGAATATTATTGTCTTCTTTTTTGTTGGCATTAGCAGCACCATTTGGCTGAAGGGCGGCGGCAGCGGCAGCTAAGGCTAAAAAGTTTAGACTGGCATTAAAAACTTTACACCATTCAAGCAAGGCTGTGTTGCCATTTTCGGATTCTGATGAATTGCTTATATTTGGGATTTGTAACAAACCGAGAGGTAAAGGTGGAGGGAAACTAGTAGTATCCGGGGAGTTATCGGCGGTAAATGAGTTATTTTTGTCCTTTACATTGTTATTGTTTGAATCGTTGTTGTTGCAATTAATGGCATTTATGTTGCTAGTGACGTTATTAGTCGATGTATTTGTATTTTGAATATTCAATGAATTTTTCTCCGCAGGATCTTTGGCCCAGTTCTTTACAGACAGTGAGGCTATATTATTTGTACTATTATTTTGGCCGCTACTGTTATTGATGATACCATTACTATTGCTTTTACCAATATCCTTAGTTTCATCAGGGGAGCGCAGAGATACTTTATTTTTGATAGCATCTAATGTACCATTGCCGTTTGTATTGAGATTTGGCATTGATGACAAATTAGGATTTAACAGCGATAGCAAATTTAAGTTCTGCATCATAGATAATTGTGTATTATAGTCTCCTCCTAGCGGAATTGATCCTCCCATAATATTGGACATTTGGTTAGTTATATTATCGACTGGTGGTTTTGTGGCATTATCATTTGGCATGATATGTTTTTTCATAATTTCGTTAAAGGCGATTTTTTCTAAAATAGCATTACTTCCATTCGAAGGAAAACTAAGACCATTCAACGGCAAACGGCTGTATCCAAACTCATCGAAACTAGATGTAGCTGGATATTTTGGAGTCTGGATATGATTTTCAAAACGTGGGCGCTTCTCTGGTGGATTTTCTATACCGGTTATGTTTGTTAATTGATCTGCTCCACCCAACTGACGGCACATAAAACGCAATTTTTGTTCATTTTTGCACCAACCTCTGAGAGTGGACTCTGGAACACCAATATCTCGAGAGACAGATGCTTTAGTTTCCCCATTATGAATACGTTGAATAGCCCGAACTTTATCGGATGGTGTCAAATTGCGAAGTGGACGTTTGCCCCGGGTACTCATGCGTATGTTCATGTGCTGATATGCAGAAATGTCCATGTTAGTTGGTTTTTGAAACACTAAAATTCAAAAGAAATGAAGTCCACAAATCAGTAAATGTTTATCTTCGATAACGCGATATTTTATTTATATTTTCTTTTATTTGTTTATTTATTTTGTTCTTAATCAATTTAAAATACACACCTATTTCAATAAATATAATATCAATGAAGACCACAAAGTTTGATTTCGGTTATTAAAATAATTTTTTTCTTTTTGATTAATTGAAAAAAAAAACGAAATTGACAATCACGAATTTGATTTTTGAATTTTCTGTTCACGATGTCGCGTTGATTAAGTAAACATTGACGATATGCAAAGTGTTTACCGTATACAGTAGTCACGAATGTTACTCGATGACTATTAGCGCGAGACTGTTTTAAATATTTGTCCTCGTGTTGTTCACTCCTTGGATTAACAAAAGGATATGATTTTGATAACGCGAACAACGCTGCTTTCATGCCAATTTTCGAAGCGCTGCAGGCCATAATAAATGCGGCGAAGAGCACAAAATTTTCCATTTGTAAACACAACAAATGTATGCGAGCGTAATTGTGCGACATTATAAATCCTTGCACGAATTGTTTGATAAGTATGAGAATACAAACGCACATCCAATACGTTGATGAAGTGTTTGTCTGTGTATGTGTTCGTTTGTATACAGCAAACATCAATGGGACAACAACTTGTTACTCACCATCATAAAAATCGACCATCACAATGCCGCTATCCATATTGGCGCGCGACAAAATGCGCAATTGCGAAACATTCGACAGATGCTGCTTCTCCATACAAAGTAGGGCAGGGGTTGTTGTATATTATTTGAAACAAACATTGCTGCAATATGTTTGAAACAATCTTGTCTTTCAAACAAGTTTCATACAATATGACATGTTGTATGCAACATGGATTAGTTTTGTGAAATCTTGTTTGAAGACAATGTTTTTGTTGGTCTGTCTTTTTTGTGTTTTGAAAAGACCATCAAACATGGCCTAAGTTTCGTTCTATCTCTCTTATTTATGTGTGATATTGTCTTTCATACCATTCCTTCACATGGCTACGTAAATTATGTTTTTGTACATTTAGCACGCGCTTAATTCTTTGACAATTCCAATTTTAGAGGCCCTTTCTATTTCTTATTCCGTACGAGTGAATGACATAGATACACACACAAATGAATACCAGCAGGTAACACAAAAAAATCTCTTTATTTTAAATTTTGCGAAATTTTAACGCCGCGAACATTAATACATAAAAAAAACAAATACGTAAAGATGTCTACCTAGTATGATTGGATTTTGCAAAATATAAATAAAAAAGGATTATCCGGATATACAAATCCTTTTCATAAGCTACAGAACTTTTTAAGTTTGAATTGGGAATTAGGAAATGGTAGATTTGTATTAGGTTATAAACAGATCTATTTGAGAGTGTTAGTCGTTTTTTAATCCATGAACAGGTGTTCTGCTAATGCAAATTTGAAAATATTGAAATAACTCGCATGATTTACATTAGAAATACTCATTTTTTGCTACATTAATCGATAAATTAAAATAAAATAATTGTTCGAATAAATTTAAATGTATCTTTTCGAATAACAAATAATTTGAATGGAGTAATTTTTCGATATAAAATTGTTCTATGTTTATCATTGTTAGTTTTATTAAATTTTCTTTAGATTTTTTTTTAATTTCTATAACCATCATAAAAAACGATATTATGGCTGTTCTTTCAAATAGCGAAGTCCCCTCTTAGGAAGGACCATAAAAGCTGAAAATATTAAGGGAATGGCTTAATGTTGTGCTTCTTCGCTTTAAACGATACAAATGTACTAAAAAGCGTGTCGAAATGGATACTCGATCGTTCCAAAAGTCCTAAGCCATGGCATAAATGTGACATTTAAAAACCCAAAAGTCTTTACTAAAGAAAAAATATAAATGTTTGCACATTAGAATAAAAAATAAAATAAAACGTATATTGATTTTTATTACCCAATTATTAAAAATTTAAATCCTGCAAATAAAAGAAAATCTTAACAAACGGCGATGTCTATTTAAATATAAAACACATTTGTTCTCTCAAATGAACTTTAATTCTGTTAAGCGAACTTTTTTAAAAATACAAATATTTTTTTAACAGAAATGTCTAATATTTATGTGTGAACAGGCTCTTTTTTGGTTTTCGTCATCGAAAAAGTCAAATTAGTTTTTTCCAGTAGCATATTTTTTGAATCTGTGATAATTAAATCGAATTATAATATTTTTTTTAATATTATTGCAATATATTTTGAAAACGATTTCTTGATATATGCATACATATATCAAGATTTGAAGTTAATTAAAAAAAATTTAAAAATTTCAACTATATAAATTTTCAATTATATAAATTTTTTTGACAGCCTCGAACATTTCGTCAGTGTGGTTAAATTTCATAGTCATTCTAATTCTATCAAATAAGAAAAAAAAATTAAAATAAAACATTGAAGAAAAAAATCTTAAAAATTATAATTAAAATATACCTTATAATAGAGAATTCCCAACACAAATTTTTAAAGAAATATTAAAAATTAATTAACAGAAATAAGAAATAAATGTTATTTTCAACAAAAATACTTTAGTTTAATTTAGATTAAGTTTACGTTAAAACAAGTAAGATCGCTTTATTCGGTCAAGCCCGACTATATGATACCCTACACCACTTTATGCGAGGCAAAATAAAATTACGACCTCACCCACATATTTAATCATATTTGCACCATTTTGAAAGAACATTTGTAAGGGGGCTGGTGTAAAAAATGGATCGATCATGACCATTTTCCACAAGTTGTATTATTTAAAATTGCGACTTCACCCACATATTTTATAATATTTTCGCCATTTTGGAAGGACATTTAAAGAGGGGCTAGGTATAAAAATACATCTATCATGACCATTTACCCCAAGTTTTATTCTCCTTACAAAATAAAATCTGTACTAAATGTCATTGAAATATCTTTAAAATTGCGGCCTCACCCA